>SDVV010019499.1:0-13517 GCA_016164225.1 Gammarus roeselii | reverse complement strand
GGCATACGCGATTCTTGCATTAGCACAGGCATACGCGATTCTTGCATTAGCACAGACATACCTGATTCTTGCATTAGCACCGGCATACGCGATTCTTGCATTAGCACAGACATACCTGATTCTTGCATTAGCGCCGGCATACGCGATTCATGCATTAGCACAGACATACCTGATTCTTGCATTAGCGCCGGCATACGCGATTCTTGCATTAGCGCTGACATACCTGATTCTTGCATTAGCGCAGGCATACGCGATTCTTGCATTAGCGCAGGCATACGCGATTCTTGCATTAGCACAGGCATACGCGATTCTTGCATTAGCACAGGCATACGTAATTCTTGCATTAGCGCAGGCATACGTGATTCTTGCATTAGCACAGGCATACGCGATTCTTGCATTAGCACAGGCATACGCGATTCTTGCATTAGCACAGGCATACGCGATTCTTGCATTAGCACAGGCATACACGGTTCTTGCATTAGCACAGGCATACGCGATTCTTGCATTAGCACAAGCATACGCAATTCTTGCATCAGCACAGGCATACGCGATTCTTGTATTAGCACAGGCATACGCGATTCTTGCATCAGTACAGGCATACGCGATTCTTGCATCAGCACAGGCATACGCGATTCTTGCATCAGCACAGGCATACGCGATTCTTGCATTAGCACAGGCATACGCGATTGTTGCATTAGCGCAAGCATACGCGATTCTTGCATTAGCACAGGCATACGTGATTCTTGTATTAGCACAGGCATACGCGATTCTTGCATCAGTACAGGCATACGCGATTCTTGCATTAGAACAGGCATACGCGATTCTTGCATTAGTACAGGCATACGCGATACTTGCATTAGAACAGGCATACGCGATTCTTGCATTAGCACAGGCATACGCGATTCTTGCATTAGCACAGGCATACGTGATTCTTGCATTAGCACAGGCATACGCGATTCGTGCATCAGTACAGGCATACGCGATTCTTGCATTAGCACAGGCATAGGCGATTCTGGCATTAGCACAGGCATATGTGATTTTGGCATTTGCGCAGGCATACGCTATTCTTGCATTAGTGCAGGCATACGCGATTCTGGCATTAGCACAGGCATACGTGATTCTGGCGTTAGCACAGGCATACGTGATTCTGGCATTAGCACAGGCATTCGCGATTCTTGCATTAGCACAAATATACGCAGGAATTCTTACATTAGCGCAGGTATAAGCGACTCGTCCACTAGCCCAGGTATAAGCGATTTTTGCCTTAACACAAGATTAAGCAATTTTGCTTGCATTAGCACAGGTATGAGCGATTCCTACAAGAGTCCTTGATAAGGGGATTCATGAATCAGCTCATGTATGAGCGATACCTGAAGCATCACAAGTATAAGCTATTCATGCACCACCAAAGTTATAAGAAATTCATGCAATACCACAAAGGTAAGCCATTCAGTTGTGCAGTAACTTAATCATAATTATGAGAAATTCTTGCTATAGAACATTTGCTACACATCTACAAGCGATTCTTGCATTATCATATGTATTGCGTGAGCAGCATATAAGCGATTCTTGTAGTAGCACAGGTATAAGTGATTCCTTTATTAGAGCATGAATACGCGATTCTTGCATTGGTAGATGTATAAGCGCTTCCTGCATCAGCTCAATTGTAAGCGTCTCCAACATTAGCAAGCTATTCTCGCATCTGCACAATTAAACGCAATTCTTGCATCAGCACAAGAAAATGCGATCCTTGCATTAATACACATATAAGCCATTCATGCATTAACACACATACAAGTGGTTCTTGCATCAACACATATAAGAGTGATTCATGCATTAGCACATGTATAAGCATTGCTTGAATTTGTACATGTATAAGCAATTCTTGCATTAGCATAAATTTAGGCGTTTCTTGCATGAGCACATACCGCAGCGTTGTTTGCATTAACGAAAGTATAAGTGATTCTTGCATTATCATATTTATAAACAACTCTTTAAATTAACGCACTTATAATCCACTCGTCCATTAGCTCTTATATGAGCGAGTCATGCATCAGCACACGTGCAAACGAGTCTCGTATTGAAACACAAACAACCGAATCCTGCATTTGAACACAGAGAGGAATTTCTTTCATTTGCACATCCAAAAGCGGTTTTTGTATTAGCACACGAATTAGAGATTCTTGCATGGGCACAGGTGCAAGCGATTCTAATAATGTGCATTAGCAAAAATAGAGGTGATTCTGAAACTTTGCATGTGCATATGTTTAGGTAATTTTTACAGACACAGACGCCTGGCTGAATCCCCAGGAAAGAGCTGTCTCCGACTACGAGGCGCATCTCTCACTATTATCATACCCTCACATGTAAAAAAAACGTAGCCCTTTGGCACTGCAGGGTCCGGCCATGACCCCACAACGCAGACTTTGGATCAGGAATGAGCTGGGAGATCAGTTTCAGCTGCAATGTCCGACAGCGTTTAGAGGTTTTGTCCAAGCTGCGTCATGGTTGCCGAGCACTCCACCACTCACGTCCATCTTGTTTCTCAACAAGACGCCAACGGCCGGAGAGCCCATCAGGACAGCGTCTAAACTCTTATCACGCTCATCCACAACAAGCTCGTTCGTTACCTGCACACGTATGTCTCATCTTAATAAAGCCTGATTCACGCAAGCCATCCTTTCAAACATCGGTCTACCTCAAGGCCTATACGTCCACTTACCTCTGCTTTCATCACTCTGTTCACCAATGTCCCATCATCCATCCTCACCATGTGCTCGAACCATCTCAATACACGCATATCTATTCGGTCCGTTTCCAACATTCTAATAGTTTGAAATTCAAATACGAGATAGCGGAATGCTTTTCACTCGCTGACAACCAGAAGCGAAACAACGAATAATATGTTCTGGGCAAGGAGCTTGTCAGGAAAAGTCTTTGCGAAAAGAATAACATGGTTTTAATACTCTCAACTTGGGAAAACGAATACATGCTAGTAGCCACTTGGTATCTGAAGTGGGGGAATTCCACCGCAAAGAACTGTGAGTAGCTTCGTTAAGGAATAATTACCTCATTTCTGTAACATTCCAGCTACATAGACATAACTGTGACATGTTCCACAGGTCGATCAGATACCCGTATTTTGAACTTGTTTCAATAGCGTATACAATTTATTCCGACTGTTTACCAACGATTCAATTCCCTAGCCTCTACAGAGTTAAAACATTTTTGCATTCGAGTGGAAATTACTTTATCTTTGCTTGTAAAAACTGGAAAATATATTTAATACATTGCGTAGGAATAACGAAATGGAGAAGTCAACAGGTGAAAATATTTTTTTCTCGAACGCTACAGTAAGCATATTTTATATTATGGAGAAGTAATCAAGCTTTTTGTCGGTATATTGTAAAAAAATTCTTTGGGAATAATATTGTAATATGTTCTTCC
Source organism: Gammarus roeselii (assembly GCA_016164225.1). Lineage (NCBI taxonomy): Eukaryota > Metazoa > Arthropoda > Malacostraca > Amphipoda > Gammaridae > Gammarus > Gammarus roeselii. Next base: position 10,070 of record SDVV010019499.1, on the reverse strand, counting down.
TAAAATTCAAATGAATATGAATAGTTTACCTTACCTGAAGTCCAAATAAAAGAATTGTTATTTGAGTTAATAAATCATCGATCAACTTTCTGAGAATATGTTTAGAGTCGCTACTCCCAACGTTCTCACACTAAATTGTACTCAAAGTATCACATTTCACACGACTAAGAAACAATGCTTACTAGTTTACTTCTATGCAGACTTTCAAATGTATTCGCATATCTCTACTTTGATTTACAGAAAACAAAAAAAGCAATGCCTACATCACTTTCTCAGACCTCAAAAACTATTCATCGCTCATATGAACTGTTGAAAGGAATGTCGGGCATGCAGCCCACGTAATCTGGTAAAAGAGTGTCGAACACACAGCACACGCAGGCTGGTAAAAGAGTGTCGGACATGCAGCACACGCAATCTGGTAAAAGAGTGTCGGACATGCAGCACACGCAATCTGGTAAAAGAGTGTCGGACATGCAGCACACGCAATCTGGTAAAAGAGTGTCGGACATGCAGCACACGCAATCTGGTAAAAGAGTGTCGGACTTATAGCACACGCAACCTGGCAAAAGTATCGGACTTGCAGCACACGCAATCTGGTAAAAGAGTATCGGACTTGCAGCACACGCAATCTGGTAAAAGAATGTCGGACTTGCAGCACACGCAATCTGGTAGAAGAGTGTCGGACTTGCAGCACACGCAATCTGGTAAAAGAGTGTCGGACATGCAGCACACGCAATCTGGTAAAAGAGTGTCGCACTTGCAGCACTCGCAATCTGGTAAAAGAGTGTAGGACATGCAGCATACGCAATCTGGTAAAAGAGTGTCGGACACACAGCACACGCAATCTGGTAAAAGAGTGTCGAACACGCAGCAAACGCAATCCGGTCAAAGAGTGTCGGACATGCAGCACACGCAATCTGGTAAAAGAGTATTGGACACGCAGCAAACGCAATCTGGTAAAAGAGTGTCGGACATGCAGCACACGCTATCTGTTAAAAGAGTGTCGGACACGCAGCACACGCAATCTGGTAAAAGAGTGTCGGACACGCAGCACACGCGATCTGGTAAAAGAGTGTCGGACACGCAGCACACGCGATCTGGTAAAAGAGTGTCGGACACGCAACACACGCAATCCGGTAACAAAATCACACTAAATGGAAAGTTCCATTCTAAGCCGATAAAATATTGTGCACCAAAATATCATCTCAGTACTACCTGAAGGCAACCGATTGTGCACTGAGAAATACGTCGTGATTAGATGGGTAGAAGTAGAGTAACAGAAGATAGTGAGTGTGAGGCCCTTGGAGGGAACTATTACGATTTATTCATCAAGTTGAGTGGATCTAATAATCCGAACCTATCGTGACATATTCAGATTTTTTCAGATATAAAAAGAACATTGCTCCGTTCAAATCGTATTATATGCTCAGCACATTTTTTTAGCATGAAATATAAAGGATTCAATGTGCAGCAAATAGGTTTTTTCCGTGAATTTGTTGGTTGACGTGTTCCAACAAGTATATTGGGTTGACTTCAATAATAAATTCATTCTCGAATGATTAGGTTGTTCTCTTGAAACCCTCTCTTTCAATTTGTGAAATAACGTGCATGCTTTTGTGTTTGTCATTGATATCCATGAATGCCTGATGAGCCAGTCCTATGATACCCCAATGGAGTATGGAAGAAGCCTACTTAACCTCTATATCGGGATAAGGTGAACTGGAGACGGTGTTCTTGTATCGATTATACGTGTTCTGCTCAATGCCTACTGCACACCTGTCTTTAACTGTCACGGCTTCAGTATTGGGTTTATCTGTGTCCATTTACACGCATCGTTAACGATGAAGCCATTATTTAAAAATGTCCACACGCCCTCTTTATGAATAAATCCAAACAGCGGACACGAAAAACATGGTCAATCCATGGTATCTTCGAAGTCGAGAGAATTCCGGAGAGTTTCGATAATAAAGGCGATCCTATTTTTTGTCCGGCAACAACTGTGCGTAGCCCAAAGTGACTCATGCTGATCTATGATCGAGCAGCTGTTGAATTTATTAACTTTGGTTTTATTTCCAGTGTTTCTAGAACAGCCTTCCAAGGAAACAAATGTTGATGCAATTTATGATGAGTGTTTTCTCGCCTAATCATTTATAATATGACATTATATATAGAAAACTGGTTAGCATATTGCTAAATGCTTTCCGTCAACATTTCCATAGGCCTCAAAGGGTTTTAGGTCTCAGGATATTCATTACACTACACGTCTAAAGTTATTCAATACGCAAAATTTGACTTTGGATTTTTTCAAAATAATAGAGCCTAAGGGAAAGGGCGAAAAAAAGTATTTTGTTTAAGCTATAAACAACAGCCACAGGTCCACTATATATAAGCCCCTTCAAATTCCACTTCAAACTACGTCAAACACCCACTTCAAACATCACATTTCCTTTGTGATTTCTGCTTAACAGGACAGTAACATTTGACTAACGTTCCACGGTTGCACGATTTGGGATGGAGTGAGTATTGAAACGAATCACATAAATGAACTGGAGTTGGTTCACAAATAAAAACAAACGACTTGTACTGTTCAGTTTGAAGCGAAAAGAAGACACTTCCGTGCGTGGTCAACAATTAGTTTTTAGAACATATCATCGAACTAATTTCATCTAATATGTCATTGCGAGTCATGATCTATTTTTTTTTAAATAGGTAAATTGGTTGACCAATGGACAGACCACTAATACATGTACAAGTACCAGCAAAAAGTTTAAGAGCCTTTTAATTGATATGATATCAAAGCAGACGAACTTGTCCTTCTTTTGCGGCTGTTCTCGCATGATGTTTGAGAAATTAATTGCCTCATTAACAATGACGACTAACTTTTATTAGCTAATAACATTTATTCATTCACGTTATAGTTTCCTCTGTAACCCTGGAATGAAATGAGATAAAAGCACAACGCCATAATGAGGAATAAACGAGTGATCTTCCTGCAGTGCAAACAAGTGACGGAGAACTTCTTGAACTGTGAGCTTTTATTTCGAATTAGAATGCGATAACAGCAAAAAAATGCAAGTACATAGCATTCAATCAATAATAAATCACGTATGATCTAAATATATGTGGACAATCAATCCTCCGAAAAATTTAGACCCAGTTTATAATTTCCTGATAACTTGTAAATAAATTATATTAAGTGCTGTTTATGACTCACTAACCGAGTTCATTCTATTGATAAGTTATTAAAATAAATGCTTTTTATGACACACGAACCAAGTATGGAATACGCTGTCCAGCTGTCCTCCAATAAAGTGATTATGCATACATTTTCTAAAAAAACACTTCCATGATGAAATGCATCAAAAGCAGCTGTATCCCAAGCGTTACCTAGATTGATCGAATTCTTACCCAATATGACGATCAGAGAAGACATTACTGTAATATAATTAACAAAATCAAAATGACAACAAAAATATCCAGTGGATTGAGAGCGACAGAAACGTATCTCAATACTATATAACTAAATTCAATAAAAATAATCAATCAAAAATGCCTTTCGGGTAACTATGGCGACCATGAAGGATAAAACTCGTGTTGGGTTGGCAACACTCGTGGAGTAAGCAACATGTATGCAATATTACAGGTGCTGAGAGCTTCACGGTTGTTGGGAGAGGGGAAAGAAACACGCCTGCCACATTGCTGTTATTCTGAGCAAGCATCCGCGGGATGCGGAAAGATACAATCGGTTACAATCTTTCGTAATGAGGTTCATTTTCTCCCCTATTGAGCAAAACACTATCAGGGCCTAGAAGCAGATGAGAGGGGGAACTTGCCAATTGAAGTTCATGATCACAAGATCTTTTCCAGCCTTGTCATGTGAAGTGGGGTCGTGAATGAATATCATTTAAGAGTTGGTATGATCTGATCACAAGTCTATTCAATTGCTGTTTGTCAATCAACACATGCCAATTCATGTGTTCAGTGAAATTTCACATTGTTTATTGATGCAATCGTAACAATTGAGAGGTGCAACTCAACTTTTTTGCTAGAGAACTTTAAGAACGAATCGTGAAATCTGATTCTTAAACCAAAAAATTCCAAGTAAAACTTTTCCCGGTCGGATTTTTTTTGTCGTAGTTACCTACAGTTTGGTCTATGAATAAAGACGTTTGATTACTTGTGATTAAGATGTACCCTACCTTTCATTCACAGGCCCATTCCTTCAGTTACACGCTGAAAGAACACTAGATAATTACTTGATCTGGTTTGATGGTCATAGCATCTACACATAAGTATTCTACATTATTTGCTTGTATTTATGGATTGTTTCAATGTTTTTCAAGAATATCATGCCGCTTGTGTATGAATAAAGATTTGAGTTATCATCTGCTCGGTCACACGATGCCGTGCACGCTAACAGGTTACGGAATCAGATTCGAACGTCTTTTCTTAATATCAGACGCATTTCAGATTCTTGCGTATTAAATTGAAGCTTTAACTAACTGCATCAGCACCATACGGTCTGTGTACGAGCTCCCTAACTCACATATACCCGCAAATACCATAACATCCTTAGCTACCCGATGTATTCGGCGGATAGCCAGAATTGAAGACTGAGAAGCAAAGCTGCCTCACCTCATCGGCTGTTTAATGTTATTTATATGAAAACCAGAATGTCTTTATGCAACTCTGCTTCTCAGTCGTTCAATTAAGGCTAACAACGAATTGTATATAAAATATTAGAATGCCATATTATTGAACTTTTTGTCATCAGAAGTTCTCTTTTATTTTATACTTTGCTACAACAGAAATATGTAACCTACGTTTCATATACGGTCCCGTACATCAGCTACACGATGCGATGAGCTCGAATTTGTCCCTCAATCTGATCTTATGGTCTTACCTTAACATCATATGTATTTTTGTCTTATTGTGTATATTTATGTATAGTTTTGTGCAAAATAGAATACCATTCAGTTTGAGTTCACATAAAGATTTTCATTTTCATACAGTTTTTTCGGGTTGAATGAAACGGGATGGTTGGTGACTGATCAGTTTTAATAAGCTCCGTAATGCCTAGTCTGCTTTGCTGATGGCTTATCACGAGATTATTTCAGGAAGTTAAGGGTGATTGACAATCATCCATTTGTATGCCATACAATCTTAGTACCAGTGATGTCATGTCTATAATCTTAGTACCAGTAATGTCATGCCTATAATCGTAGCACCGGTGATTTTTATGTCTATAATCTTAGTACCAGTGATGTCATTTCTAGTCTAGAATATCCTCAACCAGGTAACGCTCGAGCCCGTATTGTCATCGAAGTGACGGAGCAAATGATGTCTGGGGATTTTGAACGGAATTTCAGGTATGAAGCATCGGTTAACTTACACTGTCTTTCATACCTGTTTCCCTTATTTGAACTAGAACATTTCTAGAAACGGCGATAAATGTCAGACTCCGATAACACGAATGTCATCAATACATATAACATTAAATATGTGACGTGATTCATTTGTTGCCTATCAACAATAACGTGTACAATGGTTACGTTTTTCTCGCAATGGTCAGTCTCGCGTTATTAAAAAAAGCGATGATACTTCTGATACATTTATAAATAAACTGGTTAACAGACACATTTCAGTACACAAGACTGAAGTATATGATTATCCATTATTCCAAACAATCAGGATGTAGTAAAAAGAACAGTATTGAATAATAATATTTACTTCGTCCACCATAGAAAGCAATGTGCGTTTTCGAAAATATCTAGCGACTGATCAGACACATTTAAACCATTACCAATCGCCCTCCCCCCTCATCATGATGTAAGACGAATCGTTTTCTTCAAAAACACGTAAATTATGCGTTAGGGAACTTGAGTAGTTTTAATTGAATTAGATTCCCCTAACGCCAACTCCAGACGTAGAATTAACGTTTGTTTGTTCCTACCTCTCTCCCTCATTAATCATCGAATTGTAACATATAGCGGATTTTCCCTGGTCAATTCGATGAGTCTAAAAACGTTCTTCGTCCAAACTTCAGTACGTGAAAAGGTGAACATTTCCCATATAATCCCATATAATTGCCAAAACGCCAGTGTTAGTTAGCCATTAATTGGTAATTTTAACGACATTATTTGCTACGACCCATAGGAATAGGGTGTATACCCTTCCCCTTATTCGAGTAGGCCACTCACGGGGGTTGCGAGGCCATTAATATTTTATCATCAAAGATCGGTAATTTTTATTGTGTGCTTACCTGCAGGAACTCATTGGACGTCATTTCAACCTTCTGGACATGCTAGAGCGAAGATAATTATCGAACGCTCGTTCAATTAAATGAAATACTTGAAAATTTGTACGACTAATATCATTCAAAGATATCCAGTCCAGTATTTGTGCTCCTTTATGACATGCTAAAATAAGCTTTGTTTTAATTCGAAATTCTGCTTACTAAGTGGTTTGCCGGTGGAGGCACAGTTGGAAAATCATCTGTCCTTTGGTCCTCGTATCCTGTCCCTAATGCCAGCCATATTATGATTGTTTTAATCCTGTCACTTTCTTAAATTTATAAAGCATTATTTGACAAGGCTCGTTTAAGGTTGACATATGATGTGTTATTTCTAGTATTGGTCGATGAGCTGCAACGTTATTCTATTAGCCACTTCATTTTCACTCTAACCAACTCACCATCCATCCTTTTCATCATTATCCGAACACATGCGGACAAGCTACTCATCAATTTTCACCTATTCCCTCCTAATGTTGCACTTCACGGCGTTAAGGTGCATTGTGAGCTTAAGGATTGAATTTCATAAAGATGGCGGTGCTATGGCAACCGTCCAAGTGGCAGCCATCATGCAGGAGCGACAATCATGGCACCATCAACAATGGATGGAGGCCTCCAAAGCTAGCTGTGGGGATAGCAGCCGCCGTCGTATTGCCAGACATAATCCCAAAGCGACAATGTTTGCACCATCACCAGCTGAGCAAGAAGTGAGACTAGGTAAGGGTTACAAGGCCGGCTTGATTGTGTGGAACGGAGTGGGCCTTTATGTAGATAGACCCATTGTTTATTTGCGTACATTGAGAGACTTCTGCTTGAGAGTGCGGGCAATCTACTGCAGGGAGATGCCAGCTCTGGGGAGTGGTGTGAAAAATGGCGTGAACAAACGCTTGGACAAAGACTTTCCAGGAGATCAACTTGATGAAATAAATGCGAAAAAATGGAAATCGTAATATAAATCGTCCAACTGAAGGTGAGAATGTACCAGACGTTGATTTCGAATCAAGTTAGGTCAAGCACAGTTCTAACAGCGCTCCCACTGGCCAACAACTTCATGAGCAAAATTTCTAAGGGAAACAATGCGTACTTCAGCTGGACACAGAGGAATAAAAAATAATTGCGTGATGTGAATAGCTTCAATACATTTACTTTCCATAAAACAATTAGACATATGTTCGCAAAAAAAATCTTGTAAATAAAAAATATGAATATTTCAATATCCGTATTCGGTGAGCCAGTAAATGAGCAGGTCCGTAAAAAATAATTGTGTATCATGAAATTTAGTCTTATTCAAATTATCTTTGAAAGATCATAGGGGCTAACTTTTTGATAGTTTACCCTTCATTGAAACAGCATTCGATAATTGCATTGGCTCTAGCAGGTCAAGAAAGCGTTATGCGCTACAATTCTGAAATATCGTTGTATGAGTCCGTGCACGATAGCACACAATTACAATGACTGATCATGGATGAGAAAGTATTAGATGCCTTGCCACCACCGCGTGTAGCCTTCCTAAAAAGAGGAAAGGGATGCGCCCTATTCATATAGGTCGTATCATATGAGATCGTTAAAATTGCCTTATTGGGGAAATAAACACATTTAGGGAGGAAAAAACCCACTGTTGAATTATTAAGACTGGTTTTAATTATGAGTTACAGTTTTGTAGGGTCAGGCCCTACATCGTTAGACCTCACAAGCACTGGGCTTTTGAGGTCTGTCGATGTAGGCCTTGACCCTACGAAGCTGTACCCTTTAATAAAGACCAGTCTTAATCATTCAACAGTGGGTTATTTCCTTATTTTAAATACGCATGTTTGCATAGTGCAAATTATTTAGTGGATAACGATTGGTAATGGTTTAATGTGCGTCCGATCAGCTGCTAAGATATTTCCGAAAAACGCATATCGTTATCTTTGATGCAAGAAGCAAATATTTATATATGTTTCATATTTGTGTTACTACATAATACTTGTTTGGTAATCATATAAGTTGTAATCATATAATTCAGTTTTGTGTATGAAATGTGCTTGTTAGCGAATTCGAATATAAATGTATCCGAAATATCAGTGCCTCTTAAATTACGTTACACTGTAATATAGCGTGAAGAACATCACCATAGAACACGTTATTTGGGCAAGGAAACAAGTGAGTCACGACAAAATATTCAATGTTATTTATACATGAATGGAATTAGTGTTATCGGAGTCTGACATATATCGCCGTTTCTGAAATTGTTTTTGTTTAAACAAGGGAAACAGTTATGGAAGACAGTGTAAGTTAACCGATACTTCATATCTTAAATTACGTTAAAAATCCACAGGTATCATTTGCTTCGTCACTTCGATGACAATACGGCCTCGAGCGTTACCTGGTTGAGGATATTCTCCGGCGTATCGGACACTTTGTTTCGACCAGACATGACACCACTGGTGCTAAGATTATGGACATGACATCACTGATACTAAGATTATAGACATGACATCACTGGTACTAAGATTATAGACATGACATCACTGGTACTAAGATTATAGACATGACGTCACTGGTACTAAGATTTTAGATATGACATCACTGGTACTAAGATTATAGACATGACATCACTGGTACTAAGATTATAGACATGACATCACTGGTACTAAGATTATAAACATGACATCACTGGGACTAAGCTTATAAACATGACATCACTGGTACTAAGATTATAAACATGACATCACTGGTGCTAAGATTATAAGCATGGCATCACTGGTACTAAGATTATAGACATGACATCACTGGTATTAAGATTATAAACATGACATCACTGTCACTTAGATTATAGACATGACATCACTGGTACTAAGATTTTAAACATGACTTCACTGGGACTAAGAATATAGACATGACATCACTGGTACTAAGATTTTAAACATGACTTCACTGGGACTAAGATTATAGTCATGACATCACTGGTACTAAGATTATATTATTCACAAATGCATAATCGCTACTACCAATTAACTTCCAGAAATAATCATGCGATAAGCAATTAGCAATACAGACGAGGCAGTACGCGGCTTATTGAAACTGATGAGTTACCAACCATTCCGTTTCATTCAACACGGAAAATACGGTATGGTAGTCTATGTTGCAGAAAAAATCATAAATATTCACAATATGACTAAATACGTATGATGGTAAGGTAGGACCATTAGATCAGATTGGGCGACAATATAGAGTTCATCACATCGTGTAGCTGATATATGGGACCGTATATGAAGCGTAGGCTACATATTTCTATTGAATCAAAGTATTCAACATGTCTGAACTCCTGATGGTATTACGTATAAGAATCAGACAGTGGAATACTTTTATTAACAATTCGTTGATAGTCATTGGAATACTTTTATTAACAATTCGCTGTAAGTCATTGGACAACTTTTATCAACCATTCGTTGTAAGTCATTGGAATACTTTCATTAACAATTCGTTGATTGTCATTGGAATACTTTTATTAACAATTTGTTGATGGGCCAAATACATCAGGTAGCTAAGGATGTCAGGGTATGTCCGGGTAGATGTGACTCAGAGAGCTCGTACACAGACCGTATAGTGTTGATGCAGTCCCTAAATCTATAAATAAAGATGCATAACATCAGAAATACGTCTGAGGATAAGCCAAGACGTTCAAATCTGATAGGTAACCTTTTAGCGTTCATCGCATAGTGTGACCGAGCAAACGATGAGTCAAATCGTTACTGATACACAAGCGGCATGGTAGTCTAGAAGAACATTGAAACAA
>SDVV010019498.1:0-13518 GCA_016164225.1 Gammarus roeselii | reverse complement strand
GTAATGGTTAATTGTTCTACTCATCCATCGCACAAACATTTTTCTGTGTAAGGGTTTTACAGCGCTGGGAGGGGGAGCAGAGGTTCCAGGATTCAGAGGGGCTTCTATAGGGTCCCACAGTTTCTCAAAAGGCTCCCAAAGGGTCTCAAGGGAGTCCCAAAGGGCCCCAGAAAGATCCAAGTGGACCACCCCAAATCCACCCGGTCTCCCAAGTCCCCCGGGCTCCCGAAACCCCGGGTCCTCGAGTCCCGCGGATCCCACGAGTACCTCCTCTCCCTGGGTCACCTTCTCTCAACCAACCTCGTTACATATAATAATAATGATAACAAATTTAAAATTCATCACCATGAAAAAAGGGCAGAGAAAAATAATAGAGCCCAAGCAAGAAGAAATAATAAAATACTAAAATAAAGTGTTAATGATCTATAAAATGAATAAGCATCCATCCACCCCAAGGAAAGACAGAACCACTGCCTCCCTCCACCGATCGGGAGTGGGTAGACCAGACTGAATTGTAAATAAAAGTGCAGAGGGATGTAGGTGCCGGAGCATCTGGTAGGAGATTTGATCTTCGCCAGGAGCAGAAGGGTTGGATTGATTGATTTGGGCCTCATCAGAAGGGTTAGAGGTGTGAATTGCACCAAGGATTTCGCGTACCGTGATAGGTTCATTGTAAGGTGTAAGAGCGTTTATGGAGAAGTCCAGATTATTTTGTTCTGCAGTACGCTTTGTGATACGGAAAGCTGGGCTGTTCCCAGAATCCGAGCTGACGGAGAAGTGATGTGTTGCAAAGAGTTCAGAGATTTCTTGCGGATCGGTGTGGGTCGTTCCCATGATCCTTAGGGTGGATGGGGGGGGGGGTGAGAACATTACATCCCAGTCATTTTTCGTATGCGGGACCACACTTTAGACATGGGTGTGTTCACATTAATGGACGATACGAAGTTTTACTACGATTCTCTCCTGGATAGGAAGTATGTATTTCGTGCTTTTGCAGTTTCTCGTCTAAACGTAATTTTATCTGCTACTGCTTTGGTGCGCCGGTATGATTGAATGCACGCTTCCTTTGCAGTTTTGCAATATCACACAGGTCACTTCACCAGGGTGTCCTAATTTTACGTGGAGTTCCCTTGGTTGTAGTGATGCTGCGATCTGCAGCATGAAGGAGGGTCCTACTACAAAATTTCCACCATCTCGTCACAGGATATATACTGAGGTGAGAGGGGTGTTGTTGTATGAGCGGTGAACGATTGCCAGATGGCTTTACGTATCATGTATCGGCGAGCGGTAGAAGTATCTTCAGGATGAAAAGTAGTGATGGTGATGGGGAAGCGGTCACTCCCGTAGGGCTCCCCCAGCACTTGCCAGGCAAGGTCTGGGGAGCAGAAGGATAAGTTAATAGCCGATAACGAGACTGTCTGGGTATGGAAGTGCGTCGGTTCTCCGGTATTAAGAAGCGCAATATCAGAAGACAGAAAGAATGCTTCGACGTGCCCTCCACGACCTTGATGCTAAACAACCCCAAAGGGGGTGTTTAGCATAAAGGTCACCTACAAGAAGATAGGGCGCAGGAAGTTGACCAACCAGGTTAGTTAGAAGTGCGCATGAAATTAGTTCATTTGGGGAAATATATAGGTTACAAATAGTAACGGGGCGTTTGAGGCCCACTCTGTAGGCCTGAGCTTGCAGTGTTGTTTGTAGAGGGATTGAAGTGCATACGATTGCTTGATTTACTATTGTAGCCAGGCCAGTGCTCGGTCGAGCATCGGCTAGGGGCGAGGCGAAGTGGGCTTTATACCCACTGGGAAAAGATGGTTTGTACAGCCCCAGGAGAGTTTCCTGGAGACAAACTACCATTGGATTATAGGTTTGGGTTAATTTCAATAGTTCAGCATAGTTAGCACGATATCCTCAAATATTCCATTGAAGGACGAGGGTATCAGACATTGTGGTTTAGGTTAGAGAAATTCAAGATCTAGGCTAGAGTTGATAAGGTCTAATTATATATCACTTTCGTAGACTATGTCACTTACGGTCTGTCGGCCGCGCTCGACATTATCGCTGGATCTTCTCTTTTGGCTACGAGTCAACGAAGGATAATTTTCGCTTGGATCATCGTCCAGGTCGGAGCCAGTGCGCTTAGAGCTGGTAAGCGGCAAGCGAGTTTCTCCGACCTGAGGCGATGATGAGGTAGGGTGGGTATTACTCAATACTATGCTCGGCGCATTTCCCTCAAGATTATAATCCGGAGCGGCTAAGCGAGGCAGAGGGGCATTTGGTGCCCTAATAAATGCACCAGAATCACATCTGAGTTGAGCAGCAGTCTGGCTAGGCTGCGCGGTTACCAAGGTTAATCTTGGTTGGGCTTGGAGTAAGGCGGGTTTGAACGTTGGTGACAGATCCCAGGTTTTCGTCCTGTGTGGCCGGTGAGGAGCGCGTTGAGGTGGCAGAGTTTCTTTATGTGGTGCCTCCAATAAAGGCAGGTCGTCGTCCAGATTCAGGTCTGGGACTCCCATTGCACGTCGATCAGCAAGTGATGGACGAGGCAAGGTGGGAGTGAGGGAACGTATCCCCAGCAGAATTTCCGAGTTTCCGGACAGTGCAAATGACTCGTCGTGGGCTTCCTCGATTTCGAGAAGGATGAAGGGCATTTTGTTCTTGGTTAGAAGGAACCCTGGTTACAGGTGTTCCCGCTGTCACTGCAGCAAAGCTAGTAAGCGGGCGGAGGATAAATTTGGCGGTTACTTATCTCTTGGCTTTGGGGTAGGAAAAACCGTTCTCTAGCTTGAACAGCGAGTACCTCCTTTTCCAGTCTGTAATAGAAGCATTCGCGTGATGACGCAGGATGGTCCTCTGAACAGTTGGCGCAATCAGCAGGTCGGTCACAATTATGGCCATGTACGTCCTTATCGCAGCGGAAGTATGTACTTTTTATTGTTCCTAAATCGGTAGGCATCACTTTCATGACCAAACTTTTGGCATTTATAGCAGCGTCTGGGATTAGGGCTGTATTCTCGAACCGAACACTGTGTCCAGCCAATGTGGACATCAGAAGGCAGAGAACAGAGCTTGAAGGTGAGGATGTAGACGCCAGTGTACTCAACTCTGCTTTGCCGTCGTTTCACTCTGCATATCTTGGTGACTAGATGATACCCGAGTTCAGTAAGAATATCGTCGTCAGAGTGGTTTGATCTGTTTTTATAATATACAGTTTCTTGTATCGTGTTGAGAGTAGGGTGCTCATCAACTTTTACAGGTATATTATTTAGTTGTTTTAGGTTCTGAATGTTCCTACTTTGCTCCTCATCCTGCACCTCCACCAGGAGGGAGCCACTCTTTAGCTCGTTGATGCGCTTCGGGTGTCCCCCCAGTGCAGCGCGGAGTTGTCGATTAGCTTGAATGATATTAGTATCAGACAGGTTCTCTCCTGAGATTGCCTTGACGGGGAAGAACTTATTGTAGTTTTTATTTTGAAAAATATTTTCAAGTATTTTCTGATTTTCAACGTATCGTTCATGGGGTCATACACGATCGCGGCGGCTTCTCCCGGGCTTTCGTCCGGAAGCAGCATGTACCGCACCCGCGTTACGGTCGTGTGTCTTGTTTCCAAAGTGCCTCCCACCAGGAGTGGGGGAAGGCTGCTGTTGACTAATCATCTCTCCATCAGTCAGCCTGGGATAGAGGGGGTTTACGTCCACTATTTGGGCGCGACCGCTGGGTGATGGCGGTGTTGAAGAGCGTCCGCCAGATGGTGACGCTGGTACGTCACCATCCTGCGGTAACCGTTGCCGTTGTTGTAATAGCAGTTCTTCAAAAGAGCTGTTCAATGGAGAAGTCTGGGTCGTCAACATTTGCCGAGTTTCAGGCAAGGAATCCATGATAGTTCTAAGCAGCGCCCTCACCATGCCCACGCCCACCACGGAGCGCATAAAGCAAGTGTTTTTTGGCTCGTTCAATGAGCACCACATGTGAGCTATGCGATGTTCGTTTCCCCTGCAAACATCATATTCCGACGGTTAAGCAGGACCTTCGAACAGCTCTACCCCAGCAACGAGTTCGCTGAAGGTTGTCCCAACCACCGGTCCACGATATCGCAGAGGTCTGATGCAGTGCGGTCCGTCGTTAACTTTGTTACTTTGGCCACCTTGATAGTAGGTGAATATAGATTTAAGAAAAAAAAACGATGGAGAAAAGTTGTCAAGAGAAGTAGAGATAAGTTGATGCAGTTTCAACAAAACAAACTAAGTAAAAGGAGTACACAAGATGAAAGCATAACCAGGAAATGGTAGAGAAGGAGAGATAGTGAAGAGTAAAAGGGTCCGAAAGGGAGAAGTAGTGTGATAAACCCCTCCCTCCTGTTGGATCGTGACCCCGTGCGACCAGTGAACCAGTATCTTCAAGGGGGGTAATCCTTTGATAAACCCGCTGCTAAAGAAATCAGGTCAGTTGTGGGGGTGTAGCTGGAAGTGTACATAATTCACTTGGTTACGTTGAAGGACTGATGTAATTCAACAGGAACTTAAGCGTTCATCTATGTGGGTAACTTTTGCACAGCGTTACTTTGTTCCAAGTTTTACGACGTGGGCCAGATGCTTCTTTCCATCACAGAGCTTAGGAGAGAGCCACTCTTAAGCTCTGTGATGCGCTTCGGAGGTCTCCCTGTGCAGCACGGAGTTGGCAATTAGCTTGTATAGATTCGTATCGGCCAGGTTCACTCCCAAGAACGCCTTGGCGGTGAAGAACCATGAGTGGGGGAATGCTGCAGTAATAACCTCTAACCAGGCAGCCTGAGATGGAGGGAGTTTGGGTATAAAATTTGGGAGTGACCATCTGGCGATGGCGGTGGAGAAGAACATCCACCAGATGGCGCCGCTGATACATTATTTTCTCGTGAAGTCCTGGTTGTCAACATTAGTTTGTTTTCTCCAAAAAGATCCATGAGAGTTCTGATGGGCCACCTCAATATGTCCAAGTTCACCACGGAGCGCATGTATAGGGGAAGTTTCTGGCTCTCATAACGAGCGCCACTGAGAGATATGTGAGGTTAGTGTTCCCTGCAACACAATAAGACCTTCCAACAGCTCTACCCCTGCAACGTGTTCGCTGAAGGTTGTTCCACCCCGGGTCCCCCGCATCGCCGAGGTCTAATGCAATATCAATTACAGCGTCATCAGTCGTCAATGTTACTAGTTAGACCACCTTGACAGTTGTGAGAAATGCTCCAACATAAAATGAATTGCAAAAAAAGGCAAACAGAAATAAACATAAGGAAAAAGAAAATCTAAGATAAAATAAACCAAAGAAATTATAGAATACAATAAACACACAAGATGAAAATAAAAAATAAATACAGAAAATTAGGATAAAAAAAACAGAGGAAGAAAGAATAAAATGAGGAAATAATGAATGAGAAAAAATAAATGAACAGAGAGCAGTACAAAATGAAATGAACAAGCAGAACAAAATTGTATGGCAGGAAGTTTCCAAGAAAAAGAGAGACACGTTGATGGAGTTTTAATAAAACCAATGAGGTAAAGGAGTCAACAAGGTAAAAGTGTATCCAGGATAGGGTAGAGAAGAAGAGATAGTGAAGAGTGAAGAATATGAGGGCCTGAAATGAAATAAGGCTGTTCACTTCTGCATTAAAGCATTAAAGGGAGTGTTGGCATCAGAGCTAGTGTCTATGTAGGGAGTGTTGACAGCAGAGCTAGTGTCTATGTAGGTAGTGTTGACAGCAGAGCTAGTGTCTGAGTAGGAAGTGTCGACAGCAGAGCTAGTGTCTGAGTAGGGAGTGTCGACAGCAGAGCTAGTGTCTGAGTAGGGAGTGTTGGCAGCAGAGCTAGTGTCTTGTCTGAGTAGGGAGTGTTGGCAGCAGAGCTAGTGTCTGAGTAGGGAGTGTTGGCAGCAGAGCTAGTGTCTGAGTAGGGAGTGTTGACAGCAGAGCTAGTGTCTGAGTAGGGATTGTTGGCAGCAGAGCTAGTGTCTGAGTAGGGAGTGTTGGCAGCAGAGCTAGTGTCTGAGTAGGGATTGTTGGCAGCAGAGCTAGTGTCTGAGTAGGGAGTGTCGACAGCAGATCTACTAGTTACTTAGTAGGAAGCAAGGAGAGTGCATAGTTCCAAGTAAAAGTGGGTCTTAGACAAGGTTGCGTTAGTCTTCTTGGCTGTTCAATCTCTACATGCATGGAGTGGACATGGAAGTGACCGCAAGTGTATTGAGCTGAGGCTTGGAGTTGTTAGATTTGAGCCTCATTTCTACCAGAGCCTCAACGCGGGGTTGTTAGGGCCAATGGGCTGAGTTGACAGTTGAATCAGTTGCTGTTTTTCGGACGATACGGCACTGGAGGCAGATTCAGAGGAAAAGGCGAGTAGGCTAGTAGGTAAGACGAGGTAACTGCGTGTCAGTGTAATCTGTCGGGAGTGCTGCTGACACTGATCTCGGATCTCACTCCGAATCAAGAGTGTGTGTTGCGGGGTTCTAACCGAAATCTTTAGCGCTTAAGGTTAAGGTTTCGTATGGTATGATATGGTATGAGGAGTGCCAGTGGAGTCTTGCTGCAGCGCACCCGCGTTTGGGGTATTCTGCCTTGCGCATGTATCTGTAATTAAACCCCTCTTTGGTTGAAGAAGGGTGGTTTGTTTCATCGTCGTGCAATTAAAATTTAAATGATTTTGGACAGATTGATTAATTATTGTTTGTTTCTGTCGTTGAGTTTTTCACCAATGTATATTGACATAAGAATGTATCGAGGAATTTACTTCTTCCTTGCTTACCTGAGTCACAATCGGCCAAGTTCTGTGAAGTCTTGTCATACGTGTTCTTTTACTGCAGTCCTTCGTGCAGCGCGAACAAAGGATGTCCAGAGTATGGAAGCAGGTAGGTGAGCCATGGTGCCGTAGTTGTAGTGGTTGCTTCTGTGTTCCACCGAAGCCTCGACGCGAAGTCAACGCACGCTCCCCCGTAGGGCGTAGTCATGGTGCCGTACACCTGAAATAGTGCAAAAATTAGTTCGGTGGCCAAGGGGTGGGGTAGCGTGTTTGCGTCACCACGCAACTGTCCGCATATGTGACCAGTTAAACAAGGCTATGTTAGAACAACCAGCGAAGCCGCGGTTCGAAAATTGTAAACCTGGGAAGGATTGTTGCAGTCCGCAATTAACCTCAAACTATACCTAAATCACAAGACATCGTTTATCAATGAATATATGAATACAGTTATATTTCAGTTAAACATTTACGTATTTCATTCACTGGTGAACATTTGCGATGTAATTGAACGAATGAGTCGAATATTGATCCAATTCGAGGCGCCCGCCACTCCCAGTTAGTGAGGTGTCTAATCCATGGCGTTAAGATGACAACACCGACCTACGGAGGGGCCTGGATTGTGCACGTGACTGGTTTGTCGTGTAATTGGAAATTTTGATTTCGACGACCAAGTTCAACGATCACTTGGTGGCCAAAAAATTAATATTGGGCCTTTCTCTACTTAAACTAAAGTAGAAATTTAGGTAGAGAAAGTCTCAGGAGAATTGTACCGCTCCGACACAAAGATATAGAGATGGGTACTGGCGATGCATTTATTAAGATGACCAGCTGTGCAGAGGCATGGATTTGAAGGGAAAGGCCAATTGCAATGGTAAGGAAGGTAATCTGATTAGGGAAACGGCATAAGAGTAAAGTTTGTTTAAAGAATTAAGGGCTTTCCTTTAACGGTGTGAGTCTCGTGAAGGTCAGGTCATTAAACAGAGAGCGAGAGGTGGCCACACTGAAGACAAAGGTTAGGCAATACAGGATCACTCATAATTGGCTCTCTCGTGAGCCCAAAAACAATTACGAACGAGTAGTCAAGGGCACATTAGTGCATGCCAGAACAACGCATTAGAGTCGGTCACCGCGTAACATACCATGTAGAACTCAACTCCGGATGAGCCCACGTGAGGAGAGAGATCGTCCCTGACCGATCAAGATCACGATGATGAGGAGCAGCAGGTTAGGAGCTGGAGGGAAGGGCCGGGATAGAGCAGCAGCAGCAGCAGTAGAAGTGGGAAAGAGTAGAGAAGGGTGTAGAGAACAGTTGTCCCTGGAGTGCCAAAACAAAGAAGACCGTACCATTGTAGACTAGGACTGTTGGAAAAACCAACTGAAGCAATTAGTACATTTGTTAATTATTGATGAGTACTTATAAACTTGGACTGCAAAACCAAGTAAACAAGATAATAGTGAAGGCGCGAAAATGGTCAGGAAGAGAAAATAATGGTGAACTTGGCATGGAAAGCAGCCAAGTTTGAGCAAATGTTCACAAGGGAGAACACTAACTAAATAGGCCCAGTTTGATGAAGGATACAGACAGGGTGCAATTGTAACGCTGCCATCAAGACAGTAGAGGTGACTCGTCGGATCGCGGCCACACTAATATTACCATCAATGCTGCTAACCTCAAAATGGGAAGCAAAAATTGTTAGGGCGCAATCTACTGATCGATTAAAAAACAATATAGATGTTCTTGTCGTTTAATCAATCTAGTTTCCCAAAATTCTCAACAGTTCCATCGATGGTAGGACTATACGACCCGTTAACTATAAAGCAGATGCTTTAGATTAAGAAGATATAGTGAAGAATGTGTTCGCTCATCATGCAATAAATAAACATTTTGCAGTAGAGTGTTGGTAAAATGAGATAGTGGGATAAATTGACGTTAAATGTCGACATGACGCATGTTATGATATCTTCAAGAGGGAAGATAGCCACTTCCAACGCACAAGCCAAATTAAAAGATCAGCCAATTGAAAATGTAGCATGAAAATTTTTCGGATGAATATATTCCCGTTGTTGCTGGGAAAATATCCAAATCGGGTGGGATTCTCTACTAATTTGAAATTGTCTAATAATGTACTTTCTGACTTACGTGTATGCCATACAACATACAAAACTAACCTGAGACCCATCATTCTCAAGTCAACGGCATGACATTAGAACACCATCACAGGCTGGCAGGTGTGCCAATAATATTTTCCCTCGGTCACAATTAACATTTTCGCTGCCTTGTTTGTTCACAAAGCTTGGAATAAAAAAACACACATTGAAAATGTCATTTTGTAGGCAATAACCTGACGTATAATTTTTGTAACAATACAGATCTGTAAATTAACCGTGATTCATCTACAAAATTCGAACTTTTTAGATATAGAGCTGCTATGGCTTCTAACTCGATTGCTATATATTCCCCCAAAAGAAGGTCCATCTTCTATGCCCATACGCCTTGCAGTTAACTGTAATCATGATGCATCGTTTTTAATTCATTTAAAATCAATTTTGAGGTATAATACAGCAACATCAATTCCAACAGCAAATATTATATTAGTTACCAACCATGGCCCATCAAACAGAGGGCGCTCGAAATCGAATAGTTCCAAACGCTCCAGCAGGCGCATTTTTGTGCAATTTATTTTACTTGCTATGACAGCATACTGGCCACTCCAGTGCATCCAGGTCACTCTTGTACCACTTGGGTACTCTAGTGCTCCAAAGCACCCTAGTACTCGACCCCAGGGTGTTCAGGTGGTACTATGGTTACAGGTTAAATTTTGCCTGTACCATCTGGGTACCCTTGTTTCTCCCAGGCATCATATTGCCTACTTGCACCATATCACCTCTTAGCAATTTATTACATCCTGGGCACCTGGTTGACTGCTGAAAACTCTGGTGCTATCCGAACCCAATGGTGCCATCTAAGAACACTGCCACCTTATCATTTTTGCGTCATTCAATCATTTCCGTGTTGGCACGAGTGATTTGATGGAAAAATGCCCCCTGGTGCTACACAAGACTTCTGGTGCCACATAAGCACCCTGGTGCCACATGAGCACCCTGGTGCCATAAAGGCCTCCTGGTGCCATATAGGCCTCCCTATGCTATATAAGCCACCTAGTACCACATAAGCACTCAGGTGCAACATGAGCATCTTTGTGCCACTGAAGCATAAGCAGCCTGTAGCTACATAGGAATTTTGGTGCCTTATAAGCACTCGGTACAACATGAGCACCATGGTGCAACATGATCCCCATAGTGCCACTTGGTCACTACAAGTTTGCTTGGACCCTCTGGTGCTGGTCAAGGCGGTACCGAGGTGTTCAAGTAGCACTGGGGTGTTCAAGTAGCACCAGGGTGCTCATGTGGCACATGTCTGTAACAACAGATGCTAATGCAACAGTGTACAGATGGCACCACAATGCCCAGGCTGCATCAGGATGCTCAAGTAGGATGGCACCAGTGTATTCATGAAGCACCAGGGTGTTGGTGTGGCACCAGGATTCCCATTTACCCCAAATGGCACCAGGGTTCTCACATGACGGACGGACTATTGACAGTGACGTATGACACCACAAACCTGCTAACAGAGTTCCCAGGTGGGACGAGGGTGTTCATGGGGCATCAGGGTGATTTTGGGGCACTTGAGTGCTCCAGTGGCACCAGGGTTATTCCAAATCAAGTCAGTCACCAAAAACAAAACACCCTCCCAGATTTGATGATAGTTGGTATACCAGCACATAGCTACTTAGAGAAAAAATTAGCTGCAACACAAGGTCTCATTCGAGATATATAAGGTTGCAGCCATGACCTACGACATTTTTTGCAATAATTGCAAGATTTAAATTAAATCAACATATCAAATGTTAATTTGAATTCTGTATAACTAGTATCTTAAAAATTATCTTGAACTTTGCCATTCAACCTTGAAAAACGGCAATGCATTTTTCTAAGGTCAACACCTATTGTACACACACTCATCAACTAGATATACAAGAAGAAATAGAGAAAGTTTGTGAACAGCTTTATGGCAACTCAATGTTATGCAAGTCAACACACTCTAAAATGTCAAAAAATCCCTTAAACATGCATATTTGTGACCTTAGGGATCTCAAAAATTACCCCAAATTTTTTGGAGTTTCCTTTTATAGATAGGTGGCTATCAAAAAAATATATAGCTAACTTTTATCAAAATCCACAATTTTGGCCCCAAAAAAATGCATCAGCTTTGGCTGGATGTCTTGACATGAAACAACACTTTTATAACAGCCAAAAAGCATTAGTTCAAACTAATTGTTCAATTACCTGAACATTCACAACTGTATCAAGTCAAATTTGTGGAGAGAAATACAGCCATGGCAGGACTACACTAGATTTTTTGAGATTGCTAGCAAGTATTGGGATCCATAAGGCTATCACCCAGAAAGTGCTAGGACCAAAAATTTGAGAAAAGTTTCTCCATGTTGATTAGAGAAACTCCTTGACTGAGTTAACAAAAATAATAAACTTTTACTCACAGTGAAGACTTGACCTTGAAGCTAATACAAAAAAACTTATGCCAGAAGATAACTCCACAGCCTCAGCATCTAACAGAAAAACAAGCTGAGGAATCACAAAGGGCATCAAGGCAGATGTAATGGGACTCATTTGTAGTTGCAACACTTAATATCTCATTAGCCTCAAGAATTATTCTGCACAAAAGAGTAGTAAAATGATTCCATTTAAGAGAAGTATACAATGATTTTTTAAAAACAGTCCACAAAGTGAGAAAGAAGGTTCAGACTGGGAAAGATGGATGTGGCACCAGTGGTTGGTAAGTGTATTAAATAAAATTTTAATAGCCCAGGAAATATCCTTGTCATTCCTTTATTCACATGGGCCCAATCCCTCCTTTTCCTCCCTGAATATACCCAATGTTCTCACACTAGTCTCTGTGACATCTTGGCAACCCATGAAACCTCTACAAGCACCAGCAGAACGTACAAGATGTAGCCTGTAGATAGTTTGAAAAACAGGAATAGTTTGCATGTGTATTAGCAGTGAAGGCTATCCAGGTATGCACAATATTGGAGCTCCAGCTCTATTAAATAAATGTATTTATATATACATAGGTATATGTACCTCAGTTGATAGCTACCTACAAATAATTTTTTTTTTGTTCCTTAAAATTTGCATTAACTTCCATAATCTTAATTTTCCACTAAACCTTTCATGAACCCATTCTGCTTTTTCATGAACATCTAGCTACTTCACAAGTGTCACGGAGTGTGTGTACAATAGGTGTTCATCTTGGAAAAAAATATGCATTGCCCTTTTAAAGGCCAAAGGCTAGAGCTCAAGATATTTTTTTTAAATATGACAATTACAGAAATTGTACATGCAAACAATAAGGATAAGCTACTCTTGGGCAATAAAAAACAAATTCAAATCAGATCTGAAGCCTATTTTGAATCATAGCAATTTTAACAAAAAATATGTAAGGCCACAATTTTGTGACCTTGTCTCCAGAATGGAAGGTCATAGGGACCTAATTTTTCTGCTAGCATCCTCTAATAAGTAGCAAATGATATACCAACTTCAAAACCAAAACACTGTATAGAAGTGGTGAACCTGATTTGGCACAATCCACCTGTGCATACATGCATTACATGAAACATATAGGATGCTTTCAGATTAACTACATTACAATAAGGCCTACAAAATGTACACATAGCTACCTAGCTATAATACACATTTAAGCAGGCATGTTTGAGACGTAGGAAGTAACAGTCTGGACCACTATAAAACAGAGCTAATCAATGTAGGGAAAAGCTTGCACCAGCTGCCTCTTAAGCCAGTGCTATTTCTGACCAAATGAAGCTAGTCTGTAGAAAATGGAAAGTCTCCAATGAACTTTGGAGCTTGATTACGACCCTGCAAATAACTTCAGAAGTGCTACTGGAAATGAAACTGTAATAATCTACTTTCTAACAAGGTAAGCTGTCATAAACAGATTAAATTCATTTCTCAAGAATGACGTGGATTCATTGATCCTATTAAATTGTTCATCAAATGGTCTGGGTCTTGAATAACAACCAATAACCAGCATAAAAAGGATCTCAACTGAATGCTAAATTCAACTGGAAAATCATAAAGAAATATCAAAAGGATTTTCAGTCAAACAATAGTGTTAGGTTCCTAAATTCTTTAAAACTGTCTGATCTTGCTGTAGTTTTACCCCAACCAATCGAGTAACCCAGTGTGCAGAAGCTGCAAGATGAGTCACCAAATTTTTTAATTCATCTAAATTAGTTAGCTACCACCACTGCACCACAGCCAAATCCTTCTCCAATTTTTTTCAGCTAGGTAACAAAGATGAGAAGAACTTAAAAAATTCACCTACATAATTCAGGACTATTTATAGTTTTAAAATTATGACTATGATATCCCATAAATTAAAACGATCACTCCTATGATAACCCATAAATTAAAATAATCACATTTTCTCTGTAATTCTGTTGAATTGTAATTTTGTTTCTTGAGGCACAACCTGAGTCTGTATATAGTGGTTACATTCTATTTTAAACATCTATTTATAACTGTTAAGAATTCTCAGTTTGTGAATTCATGATTCACCCAATTGTTTGCAGAACAGTTGCAGCAGGCTGCTATACAACACAGGCAGTTGGTGAGACTTGGTCTCACATTTGTTCATTTATAAATATATATATAT
>SDVV010019497.1:0-13518 GCA_016164225.1 Gammarus roeselii | reverse complement strand
AAGAAGAGACATGAATGAGGAGGTGGCGAGAGAGCGTGCAATGAACAGGCTTGAGTGGAGAATGGTTGTGAATGGTTGATTTTGACGCTGCTCTGATGTGCTTTCCCGCCCTTGGCATCCCGCTGTCGGTATGGTCGTGGGGGGGGGGCCGGCCATTATGACGCGGCGGGGGTAAACCAGTGAAAACTGTCGGGCCCTGCTGCTGACGACGGTTCCTCGGTGCATTCGGGACCCAGAGTGTAAGTTGAGGGGCTACCGGCCGGACCATTTAGGACAAAAGGGCAAGTTGTGTGAGCGTGAGCGTATGAGGGTGTGAGGTGCGCCTTGCCGTCGGCCACCCTCCTTTCTGGGGGATGCGGCCTAGTGTCTGTATCTGTATCTGTAACATATGTTTCCTTGAGTAAGCAATTTCCTATATAAATGCTACGTAGCTAATTCTCACCTCTGGAATGATCTCTTCTACTCCACCTCTGCCCTTGAAGATCATCCTGGTGTTGGGACGTGTGTAAATAATTCTCTGATTGGTAACTATCCTCCAAAATGAGGTTTTCAGCTCCGTTAGAGAGCTGAGGTGTCCTTGGCTGATCTCCCTGGTGTAGGAAAGCTAGGTAAAATTTCTTATTCGTGACTGACCTCTAGAAGGTTCTCTTAAACTCCGTCAGCTGGGAGTATCCCTGGCTGATTGACCTGGTCCAGGAACCTCGTAAAAACTTCTCTTATCCGGGACTGTCCTCTAAACTGATCTCTCCTACTCCGTCAGAGAGCTGGGAGTGTCTCTGGCTGATCACCCCGCCGTGGAGGCGTGGCTCAAGACCTGCGAGCAGACCATGCCCGGCTACGATGACATCTGTCTCAAGGGCGCCCAGATGATGGCGAAATTAGTCAAGCACAAGTTCGATAAGAAATAAATATCAAGTTTTGGTTGAATTACATTTGCATACATTTCGTCAATCAACCACAAATTTGACCTGCGTAAAGACCCATGTCACGGTTAGATTTAACTTTCCTACAGTTTGTCATGTACAAGAAATAATAGTAAAGTTAGTTGAATTGACGTACCTACATTTCAACTTTTGAGCCATGATCAATAAAATCATGTCCCCTAAAAAAAAAGTTCATTTTATTCCTAGCGCACGCATGATTCAGTTTGTGTTCAAAGATGAGACGAAACACCACTTGGCACCTCACGTTTGGGTGTTCAAACGCACAGCGCAAGGGAGGCTGAGGCGTGTCGATTCATCTCTCCCGAGCATCAACTGATTCGCGTGTGGCTTGGCACTTACTATATGCATCCTCATAAATTTTGCCTAGGCCATTAGGATGACGTCATACTGATGATGGAGACCGAGCACAACTGGTGCTGCGGTGGTGCATTACTCGTTCGGTCGGCTACCAACACACCAGAGTCGCTTGATCTCGGTGGTGCGCCAGGAGGAAACGTGGTATGTGTCATGCCCTCCCTCTGCAAACCGATTCATTGTTAACTCCCATTCAATCTTGCTTGAGTGTATCTATTTGTTGAAGACCTCTTGGCCACCTGGAGTTACCTACTGATACAGACACAAGGCCGAATCCAACAGCATCTTGAGTGGTCGATAGCAAGGCCCACCTCACACTCCTCTCTGGCACTCTCATTCAAACAAACCTATTGGGGTGGATGGGTGAATATTCATTTTATAGATCATTAACACTTTATTTTAGTATTATAGTATTTCTTATTTCGTGGGCTCTATTATTTATCTGTGCCCTTTGTTATGGTGATCCATTTTGTATTAATATAATTACGTATCGTTAAGACCCCCGCAGGGGCCCTGGGTTAATTCCTGCGACGATTTCGCGTTGGGGCCCCGACGGAGCGCAAAAGAAACTACTACTACTACGACTACTACTTTTACTACGTTGAACCTACTATGAATATACATTAAACCTACTCTGTATCTATGTTGAACCTACTCGGTATCTACGTTAAACCCACTCTGCGTCTACGTTAAACCTACTCTGTATCTACGTTAAACCTACTCTGTATCTACGTTAAACATACTCTGTATCTACGTTAAACATACTCTGTATCTACGTTAAACATACTCTGTATCTACGTTAAACCTACTCTGTATCTACGTTAAACCTACTCTGTATCTACGTTAAACCCACTCTGTATCTACGTTGAACCTACTTTGTATCTACGTTGAACCTACTTTGTATCTACGTTGAACCTACTTTGTATCTACGTTGAACCTACTTTGTATCTACGTTGAACCTACTTGGTATCCATGTTAAACCTACTCGGAACCTACGTTAAAACTACTCTGAATCTACTCTGCATCTACCATACCCCTCTCCAATCGCCCTACGGGGGAGTCTACATTAACTCCGCGTTTGGACTCCGGTGAAAAACTGAAGAAATACTACTACTACTACTACTACTACTACAACTATGGTAAACCTACTCGATTTCTACGTTAAACCTACTCTGAACCCACGTTAAACCTACTCTGAACCCACGTTAAACCAACTGTGTCTCCGTTAAACCTACTTGTATCTACGTTAAACCTACTTTGTATCCATGTTAAACCTACTCGTTATCTACGTTAAACCTACTCGGAATCTGCGTTGAACCTACTCGGAATCTACGCTACACCTACTTTGCCACTCTTCAATTGCCCTACGGGGGAGTCTGCATTAACTAAGCGTTGGGACCGCCCTACGGGGGAGTCTGCATTAACTTCGCGTTGGGACTCCGGTGGAACATAGAAGCAAATAATAATAATAATAATAATAATAAGCGTTGGGACTCCGGTGGAAAACGGAAGCTACTACTACTACTTCTAGAATTACAATTTCTGATGAACATTGGTGGTATTTCTCATTGTGTATCCATGTATGTATTTCATCAATTTTTATTTCGAATGATAATCTCTAAAAAAACAAGGTGTTGAAAAACGAGATGTATAAACACTGACGGCAAGTAGAAGCATCCAAAACAAACACTTGTTCTGAATTACAAGAAAAAAAAAATTACCTTGTTTTCCCAGACACTGAGAGGTCAAGTTTTAACTGACAACCTTGATTGTAAGTGGAATTTAACTTTAAAATCTGGAAACATTGCTATTTATGGAGATTACGCATCCATTAAATCCGTGAGCGTAGAAAATATCCATGGCTTCGCTTGGGGTGGATGTATGATGATTCATTTTTTTTATAGACCATTAACACTTTATCGCACCCTACGGGGGAGCCTATTATGACTCACGTTGAGGCTCCGGTGGAAATTAGGCTCAAATCTAATCAACACTTTATCTAGTATTTCTCCTTTCTTTGGCTCTTTTATTTATCTGTGCCATTTTTTCATGGTAATTAATGTTGCATTAGTTATAATATATCGAGGCTGGTTGAGACTATGTAGGTGACCCGGGGAAGGAGGGTTTCCTGTTGGACAGCGGAATGGGGGGGTACTCGTGGGACCCGTGGGAATGGGGGGTACTCGGGACCCACCCACGGGAATGGGGGTACTCGTGGGACCCGCGGGAAAGGGGGGTACTCGTGGGACCCGCGAAAAATGGGGGGTACTCGTGGAACCCGCGGAAATGGGGGGTACTCGTGGGACCCGGGGAATGGGGGGTATTCGTGGGACCCGCGGGAATTGACGGGTTTCGGGAACCCGGGGTACTTGGAAGACCAGGAGAATTTGGGCGGACCCACTTGGACCCTACTGAGGCCCTTTGGAACATCCATGAGACCCTTGGGGGCCTCCTTGAGAAACTTTGGGACCCTGTTGAGGCCCCCATGAACCCTGGGACCCCTGGTTCCTTCTCCCCACGCTGTAAAGCCAATACACAGAATGTATATGAAATTCTTGAGTAGAACCAAACGCTATCACAGCCCACAGATTACTGGCATAGAGGGGGAGAGCCGCGTCGAGGCTGGTCCAGGTGCGTCGAGATCAGTCGAAAAGCTTTGCGCAGAGGCAGTGTCGTAACCAATGGCGGACAACTAATTGAGTTTGAAATGAACATCGCATACTGTTCTTAGCGTCTAAGCTCCAAAGTTTCCAGGGTATAGAAGCTTCTTTTTTTGCTCTACCGAAACTAGAGCCGGTCACCGCTCTAAGCCGAACATCGCTCAGAGACCGAATATTGTCTCGTAAAGGTTAAAGTTTTCAACTTAATTGGAGAGATAGACTATCATCTCTTTAGAGCGAGAGGGATACCCCCCTGGGGGATTCCAAGGCTTACCCACCTTACCGCGGAGCCAACGTAAACCACCAAATTTTATTTGTCCTTTTGTGTAAATAAATTCTGATTTAAAAGATCCCTCCACCGTCCCTCCCTTTCAGTTCG
The DNA here is from genome assembly GCA_016164225.1 of Gammarus roeselii. NCBI lineage: Eukaryota > Metazoa > Arthropoda > Malacostraca > Amphipoda > Gammaridae > Gammarus > Gammarus roeselii. The sequence continues at coordinate 9,181 of SDVV010019497.1, read as the reverse complement.
TAGCTACACGCTCCCCTTGGTGCACAGAGAGGTGAGCCCCCCACTGACACCGGGGCTTGTGAATTTAGAATCGAAGCCAATTGACATTAAAAAAGGCAACAAAAAATGTTAAAAAAAAAAGATTATATAACTACAAATCTTTAAAAAAAAAAAAAAAATGATTAATTTTAAGGATAAATTTAAGAATTAGGTTAGTGTATATATTCGTATAAACAATATAAATAAATGTAAAGAAGACCCCTCTTTCAGTACCCAGAACCCCGGGTAGAAGCCGGGGATCAAATAATGGGCAAGACTATGCCCTATTGGAGAGGGGCTGACGGGAAAGAACGACGAACTCCTCTGCGAGAAAGAACGACGGACTCCTCGAAAGTTCCTCGTCGACAGGAGACCTAACACAGGTCGTAGTCGATGACACAAATGAACGCTTCTCGAAGCTGGACGCGAATATAATCGGAATGCAGAATGCCCTGGGCAAGATGTGGACAAAAGATACTTGCAGTTGAACCATCCGTGGGAGAGTGGGACACCATGTTTTCTAGTAGGGGAGACCAAGTGTTCATTAACCGTCTATGGAAAGGACACACGTGGATTACTCACAACCACCTAATTGACGTAGACATGGAACCGGACGCACCTCCATGCCCCTGTTGCCACCAAGTGGCAACCAGTGTGAAACACTTACTTGTAGATTGTGATGCATTCGCAGCAGCCCGACGAGCCTTCATGAGCCCCCCGTGCAACCTGCAACGCCTGCTCACAGAAGCGGAACACCGGAAAAAACTGATCGCTTTTGGAAAGCATAAAGGCTTATATGAAACCGTGTAAAAGTAACGAAGTCTGACTCATCTCTGATCCCAAATTCACTGTCCTCCCTGCGTAGCTCTGGTGGAAATGAGGCCCCAATCAAATCAAAATTCTACCAGAGCCTCAAAGTGAGTCATGATAGGCTCCCCCGTAGGACGCGACCGTCGTTGATTCAGGTAAGTTCGCACTACCTCACGTGCGAAAGTCATGTCAAGATGAAGTCGGTTCATATTTCAACTGTGGCATATTCGCGTACTAGCGCGTACGAGAGAGTAAAGAGTCAACGCTTATCTTCGTAAAATGTATTGTTATTTCTGTGCGTAATAGGATGGAGAGACCACATCACTTGCACAGGTGTTTGGGGTTTAGACAGCTTCGTATAGTCCGGTGTGTTTTCCGAAAGCGATAAGCTTTTTACGGTAGGTTGGGTCCGTGAGAAGGCTTTGTAGGTTACACGGGGAATTTAGGAACGCTCGTCGGGCTGCCGCGAGTGCGTTGCAATCCATCAGTAAGTGTTTCACGCTGATAGTCACTTGGTGGCAACAGGAGCAAATAGGCGTGTTTGGTCCTATGTCGACATCCATCAGGTGGTTGTGAGTTATCCACGTGTGGCCCGTGCACAAGCGGTTGATGAACACTCTGTTGCCAAGAGTCGTTCCATTGTGATGTTATACGTGAGTTGATGACTGGGAACCAGTCTCTGTGATGTATGGAGATGAATTGTTCTTGCTGGGTAGACACCCGTTTAGCGAGGGAATCTGTGCGTTCGTTTCCTCTTATTCCCGCGTGTCCAGGGATCCAGCAGAATTCGACCGCCTGGCCCGCTTTGGTCATGTTGCATTTTTCTAAGGGCAGGGTGATCAAAGTGCAAAGTTTTCAGCTGGGCGAGAACACTCAGACTCTGAAAATATAACACTTCTGGGGAGGCGGTCGCTTTTTGTAATGGAGATGGCCAGTTCGAGTGTTTGTAGCTCTGCAGAGAATATAGAGGCCTCGTGGGGTAGGGTGGCCGAACGCGAGGTCCTTTCGCCTATGGCTGCAGTTCCCACTCCTTCCGATGTTTTGGAGCCATCAGTGTATATATGGCGGGGCTCGGAGTACTGTTCATAGAGTTGTCGTGAAAATTATCGGCGGTACGTGTTGGTTGGGGTTGCTGCTTTTGGGGTACGTCTGCAAATCTAGGTTGACCAGTGGCGGGCTGAGCATCCACGTTGGTGTGTTGATTTGAAGAATTTGACAGGAGAATGAAGGCTTGATTGCTTTGCGTCTGATGTTCAGCTAGGTCAGTAAGTTGTCCACGCGTAGAGAAAAGTGTGGGCATATGTTCATCTTAGCCGCAAAGATGCGTTTATCAAAAATGTTGGTGCCGTCACTGAGTGCTGGGCTATTGATGTAGCTCCTTGTCTTGAAATAGTACTGTATTGAGAGTTTGTCTCTCCGGAGTGGAAGAGGAAGCTCGTAAGCAAGCATGTTCAGGGATTCGAGGTGTGTGGAACGGAACGCACCGGTTGTGATACGCAGGGCGTTATTTACTATAATGGAGAGAGATGCTAGGGTGGTTTTGGCTGCTGAACAGTAAACAATTGCTCCATAGTCAATGTGCGCGCGTATTGATGTTCAGAGAAACGTCATGCCGGTGTTCATATCGGCTCCAAATTTCAAGGATGTTAGAGAGAGGATAAGTACGGTTGCTTTTTTCCAGCGAGTTTCAGGGCTGCAATATGAGATCGCCATGTGAGTTTAGGGTCCCACACAAGACCGAGGAATTTAATTGATTCCTCGTATACTAGCGGAGTGTTGTTTAGCATAGGTTCCGGTTTTAGGTTTTAGCCGGACACAAGAGTAAAGTGCATGCTTTTTGTTTTGGAGGGCGAGAATCGGAATCCGTTTAAAGAGGCCCAGTTCCCGACTAGGTTTAGACATTTCTGGAGTTCCTGTTGAATTGTTAAGAGGCTAGGGTGCCTGTAGCTTATTTGTAAGTCGTCCACGTATAGTGATAAAAGCTATCTTCTGTCGCGCGGGAGAATGTCTGCTATTTGGTCTATTTTGAGTATAAAAAGAGTGACACTGAGGACGCTTCCTTGGGGGGCGCCCATTTCTTGCGGATAGGATGGTGACAAGGTGTCGCCGACCTTAACCCTGAAGGTGCGATTTTGCAGGAATTTGTGGATATAACGTGGTCTCTCAGCTCTTTGCGGTGGAGATCCTTCATGATGCCATATTACCAGGTAGTATCGTATGCTTTTTCCATGTCAAAAAAAATGGAAACCACGTGTTCCCCTCAGACAAATGCCGTCTAATGTCTGTTTCCAGTATTACAAGCTGGTCTGTCGTAGAGTGGCGCTTGCGGCTGCCACACTGGATGCTGTTCAGGCCTGCATGCATATCAAGGTAGTCGACAAGGCGCGTATTTATCATTCTTTCCATGGTTTTCGGGGGGCTGGTAGGAGCGATGGGGCGATAGTTATGTGGGTCACCGTGGAATTTCCCGGGTTTGGGTATTAGGATAATTATAGATTCCCGCCATTGATCGGGAAAAAATGAGTTTGAGTACAGAGTGTTGAACACTTTTAATGAGTGCTCACGGGCGTCTTCTGGGAGATTTTTGATCATGTTGATGTGTGCCCGGTCTGACCCAGGTGAAGTTTCACGTGTACGGTCTTGAGCGCTTTGTAGTTTGTGTAGGGCGAAATGTTTGTTGTAGGCCTCTTTGTTTCTAGAAGTAAAGTCAAGATGTTCGCATCCTCGTAAGTTTTTCTCCCGTTGGAACAGCCGTGTAGTTGGTTAATTGCGAAATCTGGATAAACGTCGAGCTAGTTTATTTGCGATTTCCGCGTGGGAAAAATAAGTTCTGCCTCCGTTAGAAAGGATGTTAATAGGTCGCTCGGGCTTTCCCAGAATACGTCGAATTTTTTCCCACACCTGGGAGAGGGGGGTATTTCGATTAATAGCATTGACTAATTGAGCCCAGCTTTCACGTTTCTTCTCCACTAGAAGTTTTCGGTATACAGCAGATGCCCTTTTCCACGCTACTCGGTTCCTGGGGGACCGTGCGCGTCGGTAGGCATGGTATAGCTTTTCACGCTTATCTCTTGCTTCTTGCACCTTTCGGCACCACCATGGTTTCGGAAAGAAAGTTGAAGGAGCATATTGGAGAATGCTTGCCTCGGCTGCAGCTTTCGTGTTCCGAAATGTTTTCGAAGATGTTGTCCTTATCACTTTACGCGATGTGTGCTGAGTATTCCACCCAGCTGGCTTTTCGGTAGTTGAATTGAAGTTTTTGTGGTGTAGGGTTTCTTGGTTGGTTGGTAAAAAGCGATATGATGACTGGGTTATGGTCGCTGTCGTGTGTTGAAGGTAAAATTCCCCAAACGAGTTGGGGTGCCATAGTGGGGGAGCATATGGGTAAATCGATGGCAGTTTCACTTTCGAGGGTGATTCGGGTGGGTTGTCCGTCGTTGAGAAGGACCAGGTTGTGAGCGTTTATGGTGTTAACCATTATGACTCCCCTGGAGTCTGTTCTCACGTGTCCCCATGTTTCATGGTAGCTGTTGAAGTCTCCAAGGAGGAGTATTGGTGAGGGCAGTTGGTTTAGCAATTCGGTCAATAGTGCTTCCGAGAGGTCATGGCTTCTTGATGAGTAGATGGATACCACTGCTATTGGCCTTGAGACGCATATCTTTATGGTGAAAGCTTGGAGTTCTGTACTCAAGGGAAGAGGGAGGTGAGGTACACTTTGGTGGATCATAATCCCACTCCGCCTTGATCAGTCACATTGGTGTGGCCTTCGCGGCGGTGTATGATATATTGGGGGATTCTGCAGATGACGGTCTCTCGAAGTTTGATCTCATGGAGGCATGTCACCAAAGGTTTGTTGGTGACGATTAAGGATAGTAATTCGTCTTTCTTGTTCCTGAGTCCCTGGCAGTTCCACTGGAGTATTTTGGTGTTCATTTTGAAGGCTGTTCGCACTCTGACCTTGATGATCTAGAGTGGTCGCGTGATTTGCTGAAGCTTTTGTGGTGCTCGCGTTTTTGAGTTTGCCCAGGGGTTCCGGGTCGGGAGTATTCACGGGAGTGTCTACCTCCGGTGAAAGAGGTCTGCTGCGGTTGCTGCGGTCGCAGCTGCGAGTGCTCTTTTGGGAAGACTAGGGTGTGTGCTCTTTGTGTTTGCTTTGTGAGAGAGTGCGCTCTTCTTTTGTGGTAGCCTTTTTTATCTGTGTGGGTGGTTGTGTGGAGTACGTGGTATTTGGGCCAGGTAAGATGACTGGTTGTGCAGAGGTCTCGAGTATGAGCTCTTCGAGATAAGCGCTGTCAGCGAGGCCGTAAACGTTTTCGCTGGTGGCGTGTTCGTGAGTTGGGTTTGTTAACGGGGGATAGTGTCCTCGCGGTGGTTTTCTACGAATGGAGCCGCATTTGAGACAGGTGGAGGTAGTTCTGAGGTTTGGTCCTGACGGGCCCTTATTTGAGAGTGGTTGCTGATCTTTTTGCTCAGTGGCGCCTGGGTATAAATGTTTCTTCATCTCTTTGCCTTTTCGTTTTTATGGTCGTGGGCCTTGCTGTGTGGATGACTGCGGGGGATGCATCCCTCTCGTCGTCTTCGTGGTCTCTGCATAAATAATTTCTATGACTGTGCGTCTCTGGCGCGGGTTGGTCGCTGGGCTGAATGAGAAAGCACTGCAGCCGGGTAGGAGTGTTGGGGTCTTGTTACGATGTTGTTCTGATGATGTGTGGATGTCGTCGGGGCAGTTGGATCGTCGATTTGACTGCTTTGAAATAATTGAGGTGGTTTGGGTTATAGTCTTTCCAGATTTAGATGACTTGTTTCCGTGTAACTCTGCGTTCGTTTTGTGTGATTGTTATTTCTTTTTGGTCCATGTGTACTGGGCAGTCGCGGTCGCCTACCTCGTAGAAGCATGAACAGCGGTAGCATTTAGGGTGGCGGACTGTGCAGTCTTTTCTGTCGTGCTCACCAGCGCACTTCTTGCAACGTTGGGGTGTGAGTGGCTGGCAGTATGCGATGACCTGGCCGTATTCAAGGCATGTTTTGCACATTAGGGGCCATGTTGCAACTATGTAGGTTTTGGTTCTTCCTTGTTCACTATGAATTCCGGTGCGTATGCAGTAGAACTTGCGTTACGTGATTTTATCCATGTTGCTTGACGGACTTCGGTAACTCCGTAGTCTTCAGCTAGACCTTCAGCAAAAGCCCTTTGGTCGGTTGTAGGCATGTAACGGGAGGTGTATATAATTCGTTTGATATCGTTGAAGGACGGATGTATTTCAACTGTAACTTTGAGTTTGTTTATGTGGGTAATCTTTCGTAAAGCGTTACTTTGCTCACGTTCTGTGACGTAGGCCAGATATTTCTTTCCCTGTCGTTCTATTTCTCTCGGTTTTCCTCCTAGTTAATCGGTGAGTGACTTCATCATTATAAATGGATTAGTTGAAATGACAACTTAGCTTGCACCACTTTCGTTAAACATTATGAGGAAATGGAGGGGAAATGGTACCGATCTCCTCTCCCGGGTAGGAGGGTCATTTTGGGAAAAACGCATCCGGACTACAGCCTCATGTCGCCCGACCCCGTGATCAATCTGGTATTGGAGGATTGCTCTCTCCCTCTCCTCTTCTGGGCAGTCTCTGTATCCGGTGGAGTGTCCGTCTACTCAAAAATAAAAACAGTGCTGTACCTCGGACTGGCACGACTAAGGATCTTCCCGTTTGTTGTGGTCGTCCGGGGAGCAGTATGAGCATCTTTGTTTACCTTTACAGGTTCCTCTCGTGTTTCCGTATTTTTGGCATTTATAACATCGCATCGGACGTCTCTCAAATGGTGTAATCTTGGTTTTGGTGGCGCAGAAGGGAATATCTAAATATTTTGGTGGAGTAGAGTCCAGTGATGTACTCCTCGATTTCCTCCTTTGGGATATCTTCAACGTAGATCAAACCTGAACTTGAAGAAAAAGTCGGGTGTTTCACTATTTTGCATGGCTTTCCACAGAGTCTGTTTTTGGAGAGAATCGTGTCACTTTGAAGTTTTGAATCTACTCTGATGGCATAGCCTGCGTCGCCGCTGGTGGCGACGCTCAAGACTGAGCGGCCAGTGAAAGAGCCCAGCTCTTTTCGTAAATTGTATGGACAAATGTCCGGTCTGTCAGTGGCGTCGAACGTGATCTTCCGGTGTTCGGGAAAGGTGTGATTATTGTTTAACAAGTTGTGTTCATTGAATGACGTGTATTGCTTCCTTCTTACAGCCCTTGGAGATCGGTTGGGGTTTTTGTAGGGTGAAGAGTTGTCGAAGTTGTCGTCGGACGTAAAGGTGGAGGTACTTGCATAAGTTGCGGGTTCTTTAGTTAATTGGTTCTTTACTAGTTCGTGGATATGGAGAAAAATAGTCTTGACATGATTCTCGAGTCTCGTTAGACGGTCGTCAATTGTGCTAGGTTCTGCGGTAAAAACTTCTGCTTCCTGCTGAGAGAGGCCGGTCGCTTGGCTTAGTAATTTCAATATTTCCTGGACGTTCCTGGTTTGCTCGTCGATGTGGTTGTTTCTCCGATTGTCTTCTGCTGCTGAGGTGGCGCTGGTTATCTTGGAAAGGCTGACGTTCTTGGCCGTTGGAATCTTGGTCTTCGGCACTCTGGAGAGGATGGTGGTCCCTCCTAAATGGATTTTTTTTCTACTCCCCATCGGTCCTCTGGTTCGCGCTAGGGGCCAAGGAGTTAACTTTAGTGGCCTCTTGTCTGGTTCTACTACTATTAAATTACGTTAATTTTAAAGTATCACGAACAATGCAAGCAAACGTGCGGTTTAAGGTCCCAGCACAAACTAGGGACCAGTTTGTACTGTTATTATTTGACACGGGAGCGTTGACACACATATTTCGTCGCCAAAGCATTCATTGTTCGAGGAGTGGCCAGATTTGGGGGACCAAAATGCTTGCGACCGATCGCGCGGCCAATTTCAGAGGATAACTGACCACCACAATGTGGAAGCTCCTCAGCATCCAAAAACTGCTCCCGATTGCCTACCACCCCCCAAAAGATTTTGATTTGATTTGGGCCTCATTTCCACCAGAGCCTCAACGTGAGTCAGAATAGGCTCCCCCGTAGGGCGCGAACCCCCAAAGAATATGAAGTGTGATATTAGGCAGAATGCACCAAATTGTAAGTAAGGACGTATGTTAACATGTGTCTCATCATGTTCCTGTATGAGAGGAACGGCATTCACCGCACAATGAAACAATCGAGCAGACACCTTCAACGAGTCAAACCATCATTTTATAGCCTGATTCACACCAACCAAACCTTTTAATATGTATGTGTCTGTGTACGCGGTAACACGCGTTAATTCTCTTTCAAATATCAGTGAGGTACTTTATAAAGCGGGTTTCATGCTCATTCATGCATTACTTCTCGGGTTCCTGTCCTTGTGAGCAACCTAACTTTCCCTTATGAGGACACTTGGTCTCCGTGCTACACTTTGATCACCAATGTTTGTTTTCAATTAGATTAGTCATTTTGGAAGTAAGCTAATTGAAAACTTTCACCGGAATCATTACTCCCGGTCTAAATTAAGTCCTTGGAGGAGAAATGAAGAGCTATTGAAAAGGCTAAACAGAACCTTCACATGCACACAAACATCTTTTGCATGATTACACTAACCGGCTTCACTCTGTCTATTGGTTCCCGCATGTATCAGCCGAACTTCATAAATTACACATACAACCCACAAACATCATTCACTTCACTTAAATTGCACCCAATTCACAATCACTGCGCTTGCATGCACCAACCACCATCTTACGTTCATCATACACTGCAACATGACTCACCGTAACAACGCCGCACTCAAGGCCGCATCAACAATGTTCACTGGCGTTGCCTTTGATTCACGCCTCCTCTGCTAACATGATCTCTTATCCCATGCGATACCCTATCAGTTGGTGGTGCAGCATCTGTAACTAAAACCATTTTCCATTGGCTTGACCAAGTTCTTCGAGGTAGAGTTGGACAAAACTATCTGAAATGTAATTCTTCACAGTATTCAGAGTACTGGTATCAGCCAATCTCTCCTGTCCACTCCACCACCAGCCCAGCGAAAAGGTTCGTGTAGGAGTGGACATTATGCTCATTTGGTGTCATAGTCTGGTAAGGTGAGGTACCATCCTAGGTTAGCTCTTAAAGTTCATAGTTATAGCATGGTTACAAGCACGGTACACGTTAGTTATAGCATGGTTACAAGCACGGTACACGTTAGTTATAGCATGGTTACAAGCACGGTACACGTTAGTTATAGCATGGTTACAAGCACGGTACACGTTAGTTATAGCATGGTTACAAGCACGGTACACGTTAGTTATAGCATGGTTACAA
>SDVV010019496.1:0-13518 GCA_016164225.1 Gammarus roeselii | reverse complement strand
GGTAGGTCGTTTTATCCGTCGTATCTGTATTCAAGTTACACACGTTCATGATAAACTTAATCAGAGGAATACAAATTCGGTGTTTGTGAATGCATATACCAGAGTGTTGCCCGGCGCATCAGTCAACGATTCAAACATTTCCAACAATGTTTATGCGATACAGGTCGGGCAGACCAACACTCGACTGAGAGAAATCTTGGCAACGAGGGTTGGTTTCTTGGCAGAATGTTTTTGCATGGATAACAGATTAATCAAATGGACGAATATGCGTAGCTGTACTTTTTGAGTACACTTATACATAAGAAAGTCGTGTTTTACAACGTGCACTGTAGCACATCATAACTTGTTACGACCCGTAATAATGCCTGCAGTGTGGTACAGATCACTATAAAGTTCATCTCACAGATGCACGTTCACTTGCAATGTTGAACAGCAACGGCCGCAATCGTCTCAATTTTTTTTATAGCTAAAACACATTGACTGTATTAATAGAGAGGTGCATTCAAGCATTCCCGTGCTAATCAACGTTATTTTCATGTTATTAATGAAGAGCATTGTACGTTGCTCAAAAATTTCGACTTCTTCACCTTGTCTAAATTTAGAATTATATAAAATAAAGTAAATTTTGTATAATGGATTGTGTTGTGTCCATGATACAATAAAACGCCGGTTCTCAATATTTTTCGTTTTGTTAATACCGAGAATTAGAAATCATCATTCGCTTTTATTAATGTTCCGGAATTTCCAATCCAATTCCATGCTTGTAAGAAATGATACACAATGCATTGCGAATGTAGGTGCATGTATTTACATGCCATGTGCTATTTACACCATGAGTATTGCCAATATTTTAGGAAGCCTCACCAACCGGTCGGTAAAGAGACCACCTCAGAAGTTTATTGAGAACCTGACAAACTGACCAAAAACAAAGCCAAGTTCCAAAATCTGTGGTGAATGCGTCCAATTTATTTTTTGACGAAGTGCGTTATGTGAAAACTTGATTTGTAGTATTGTCGGGCTAACGAATAGAGAAATTGAACCGCGGCTTTGTGTCCATGTAGTTTATTATTGAATAACTACAATGTTTTCCCTTCCTTAAGTGTTCCATTTTATCCGGGTTTCAGTTCTGGCTTCATCGTATCAAATAAACGAATCTGTGATGTATGACTGCAATTTTTGCATTCAATAACAGAAAATATCATATTTCCAATCATTTCTTGAATTACATAGTATGTTTGTAAAGAAGAAGCGGCACGCAATATGATGGGGAAGTTATTGAATTTTGCATCCACCTTTTTTGCTGTGGAATGACCTCAATTTCGACGCTGAACGATTCTCAATGCAACTCAAACTGAAAGCAATAGTGAACAATAAAACGCCAGTCCTCAATATTTTCGTTTTGTCAGAACCGCCACCAAATTCAATCAGTGACAACTGACAGCGGCATGGAAAGGGTGTCGGGCTACGAAAACATCGTCTTGGGGCTCACACACGTTGCATGCAGGAGAAGGATATTCTTTGCCAGTTGAGACACTGCGGAATCAATATAACATGTTTGCAGCTGTAACATAACTGCATCAGATATAACTCATAAGTTAACATTTTGTTAATATTAGATCATTAATTTCCATCGTCTTGCAATAGGTTTTCATTTTTTTTAAGAAATAGATAAATTGTTAAACATAAGGCATGAAACTTCATTATCAACTACGCTACTTGGATTAACTAAAACGAGAGTTCAATTTGAATTCGTCACAGCTCATCTCTAAGGGCCGCCGGTTCGGATTACATGGAGTGAAATAGTATTTATAATAGTATCATCTGTGCACATACAGAAAATGTCTATTATGACAAAATAATTCCGACTATATAGCGTTGGGAAAACCAGTGACAAGCGGGGTTGAAAAATTAATACTTGGGGTGGATAAATAACAAAATACATGGGTGTGGTAAATAACAAGTACATGGGGTGGGAAATCACACATGCATTTGGTTAGAGTCCCGAGAACTTGGGGTTGGGATATCAAAATGTGCTAACATATTGTAATGAGTAGTCTACATTATTGTACGATGACAAAGATGTGGATGGACGACATCAATTATACTGAAAATATGAATACAATATCGGGTTGGGAAATCAAAAAAGCGCTAACATATAGTGAAGATGGGTCTAATCCATTGTATTAATAATGAAGGGCTGATAAGGCGGCATAAGTTATACTAAATAAGTTGAACATAAAATACAAACCAAACAACTGAATATACAATATACACACTTCAAGACCGCTAGGCAATGATTAAATGATTGACAATCAGAATAATACAATGCTGGAGTACACAAGTCGGATGAATATACTTCTGTTATAGAAGACAAAGCAAAATATTAGCTTATAAGGCAATGATTGTATAATCAAAAATGGTATGGTAATATTTAGAAATAATGCAATGAATTATATTAAAATCGAGTTAACCTTTGTCAAAGTTAGAAGCTGTCTATCGTTCCTTGAAACGACTGAGTTCGTAGTCTAATAATACACAAACGACTGGTACATTTATAACATAGAGATAGACAAAACGCGAGTTAACACTTATGGTAATTGGCAAAAACAATTTTGATCGATAGCAGCATAGAAAACATAGGTATCGTCGGAGTAAAAACGATTAGATGGTGTCTCAATGTTGAGAGTTATGGTAGTGGTGGTTTCATACTTACTCAGGAAAAGAATGTATTTTCTGGTTACTAGTTAGAAATAATTCAATGAATTATATTAAAATCGAGGTAACATTTTTCTAGTTTGAAACTGCCTATCGTTTCTCGAAAAGACTGAAATCGTATTTTAATTTTACTAAAACGACTGGAATAATTCAAACATAGGAATAGACAAAACGCTAGTTAACACTTATGGTAATTGTCAAAGACAATTGTGATCGGTAGCAACATTGAAAACATATGTTTCTTCAGAGCAAAAACGATTAGATGGTGTCTCAATATTGAGATTTATGGTGGTGGTGGTTGGTGGCGGTGGTCGCTCGTGAACATAGTGCATTTTCTGGTTACTGGTATTATGCATTTAACTGGTGTTTGTGATCAAAGTTATGTCCCCCGAGTTTGTCTAAAATCGGCTTCATTTTGTTTGGACTTCAATTTCAATTGATCATCAATGAAATCTCCCAAAATGTACAACGTCTTTCCTAAGCGGATAGCTTCTCGAATTGTTTCTTCGATTCATTGAAAAGACTACACTTGTTTTGGGTGGTCTATAAAGAAAATCAACAACAAACGATCTGTTTTTTCGTACCTGGATGTTTACCCAAAGGTCATCAACTTCATTGCTGTCGTAAAGCATTACTTGAGAAGAGGTATATTCTTCTCGAAGATAAATCACGGTTACACCTCCTTTCCTTTTTCTATCTTTTCTGTAAACACTGAAGCCATCAATCTCGATGGAGGTGTTGTTAAAGTCAGCTCCCAGCCTGGTTTCAGTATGACATAGAATTTCAATTAGTCCTCCTTCATCACCATTTTGATGTGATCCATCGTTGTTCATAAACTTCTAACGTTTATATGTTTAATCACGATATTATTTAGGTTCTTATGAGTATTTACAGATATGGTTGTTGAGGGGTGGTTGTTACTCCCAGCTTGAACAGTTTGTGCCTCTTGTCATTTGTTTTTACTTACAGGACAGTTGGTGTCACTTTGGAATGATTGCAGAGGCATCTCTTCATCGAATATGGATGTATCATTGTCGCATTGCAAAGGAGAGTACCTATTGGAACACTGCACATTTGTTTCCACATGCTTGTTGCGCTTCGCTACAATATTTTGCTGTTCGAAATGTTGCTTCAGAGAGTGGGTTGGTGAAAGACCACTATTAGTGGTCCACTTTCTTGGCTACAAATATTGAGTATTGAGCAGCTTCATCACTCTTAAGGTCGGTCGGATTAATTACAGTTTTGTTACGATGTCCGGGTATGTTTCGTCTAAGATTGTGGTTTGTATTTTGAGTGCATTGCTGAGAATTGTGGGGACTAGATCGCCAAAACTGCTATGGTACTCTTTGTTTTCAAAATAGTTTTCTATCTCGGAGAGGAACCTATCATCTATTTTATACTAAGGGAAGGCTTCGTAATCTTCTATGTAATTGAAGGAGTCCTCCATTGCATTGGTTTTTATCACCTGTAAAGGGTTAATTATGATCGAAAGAGAACGAATTCAGTCCTGTGGTTTCCTCAAAACGAAGGTAAACATTCTCACAGCTTGAACGGAACGCGGAGGATTGATATTGGCTTTCGAAATATTGAAGTCAGTGAATTGTCTTTGAGTGGGTGGTTGGAGTTTGTATTATTTTAGACAAGAAACAACGGTGCAAATGATATGATAAATGATACAAAGTTCAGACTGTTGCAAAGGGCAAGACCGGCGCATGTTCGAGCTCATGACTACTTGTAGTTGACCTCATGACTACATGGCGTCGAGCTTATGTGTACTTGGCATCATGGTGTTGTGCGCATGTCTACTTGAGATCGAGATCATCCCTATCAGGGTTCGAAATCATGACTGCATGAGGGCTCAAGACGATATAGTGTCAAACTCATGACTACGCAGGGCTCAGTTCATAACTACATCAGATCCAACTCATGATAACATAGCGACGACAATAATAATTGGAATCAGTGCGGAACACATAAAGGCAAGAATTTTTATTATAGTTCTTAATTTACCGAAAATATGTTGGGCAGGTTGTGACCGGAGGAGTGGCTCAAACATTCCCATCACTATATATTAAAGCACATCAATGTCCCTGCTACCTGCACATTAGAAATGACATAAGTGTGTGCAACGAACTGCCTCCATTCTGAACCAGGAGTCAGCGTGACCATCACGCCATAGCCGCGGAATACAGCTCTGCGGGACCCGTTGTCTAGTTTTTTTACCACGTATAAACCTATTGATTGTTCTGCTGCTCTCTCGTTACTGCGAGTAACTAATTCCCGTCTTATTTTATTGTTCCTATGATTTAATCGGATATAAAGCGTACACTAAATATCAAATTGTTTAGACATGACGACATTATGTCGAGCTCATGACTCCGTGTCATGGAACTCATAACTACATGGCATCAAGCTCATGACTACATGAGGTCTGGCTAAGACTACATGCTGTCGAGATCATGACTACATTGGGTCGAGTTCATAGTCATGAGCCTAGACATATTTAGTTATGTGCAAGATCCCATGTAATCATGTTCGAGCTCATGACTACATGTGGTCGAGCATATGACTGCATATGACCGAGCTCAAACTATATGTGACCGTGTTCATGACAGCATAGTATCGGGCGCATGACTTCATTGTGCATGCCAGGCTCGTGCCGAGCACCATACACCTAAGGGAACGGATCAGTGACAGGTGTCGATGGGCTTATGGATGATAGGGCTGAGGACAGGCTGAAGTGGGCACGATACTGCGTCTAGATACACTTCTCGCGACTTTGCCTGGTTTGCGAAGAAATATTATAGACAGAGTAATAAGTATTAACATACAGGGTCCTGCCAGCCGCTGATAACAGGCCAGTGCAGGAAAATGAAACTATGGTTCTGTTCGATTTGGGGACTTGAGAAGCACTTTCTTTCGCAAGTCCCGTTTGGATAGGATTTCCTTGGCATGACAAGCACTTCAGTGCCATAATGCAGTGGTTATCATTTGAGGGTATGACAAGGCACGTCGTATTTTGAAACAACACAAAAAAGTTGGCGACTCTCTCATTGACGTATAACTTGCTACTGGAGCACTCGAATTATAATTTACTAAAGCTGCTCCCTCAGTCAAGCAACAGTAATCGGGTCACAAGCTCACAAACCCTCTCTCAAGAGGCAAATATAGCCGCACTGCTGTTTACCCTAATTATTTTACCCTAGGCAGTAAGGTCGTTCCGCAACTGGTCAGTCTGCATCCCAACTCACTATCATCGTACTGTCATAAAAGCCTAGTTGTTATTTCTACCCCCTTCTTTGCCCTATGTTACAACAATCACCACTCTAGCCATCAACATGCTGTTCTAACAGTTTTGCTGTCTCGCACACGCTATCCTCACCTTATGTTACAGCTATCCCTACCCTCGTCATCACCATGCTGTTCTAACAGCTTTGCTGTCTCGCACACGCCGTCCTCACCTTATGTTACAGCTATCACTACCCTCGCCATCACCATGCTGTTCTAACAGCTTTGCTGTCTCGCACACGCCGTCCTCACCTTATGTTACAGCTATCACCACCCTCGCCATCTCCATGCTGTTCTAACAGCTTTGCTGTCTCGCACACGTCATCCTCGTCATGTATGTGTTACAGCAACCATTACCAGGGCTTATTCCAACTCTGTTCTAATAGCTCCCTCGTTCTGTTACTGTCATCATTATCATGTGCTACAACCATCCCTACCAACTCAATCTTCATGATGTTCTAACCTCAAAGTCGCTACGGCCACCCACACCCTCACAATATCCATGTTGTTTTAATTATTGTTGTCTCGCGAATGCCATCCCTGCCATCCTATCCATAGCCTCGGCATTCCTCATTTATGAGGGGGGCAGCACTGGAGCCCATCCAGCCACAAACTAATTACCGGCATTGCCGGAGATACCCTCGACGCTGATGGCTCATCAGAGTGACGGGGGATTTCAGTGTCATTGACCCAACAGGAAATGATTTTGGCAAGTTTTGAAGGTGGCTGTTCCTCGGATTTAGGGGTGACTTGAATTATGTCGTATTCAAGTTTCAGGAACACTCGGATAAACTTTTTGAAAATAGTCTGATGGGTTGTTGCATCGAGTTCTGTAGATGGTCGTTTTCGAGATGATTTGATAATCGATAAATCTGTTCACTGTAAGGTGTTACGCATAAAATACATTCAATTGAAATGTCAATAAAATTGTAGGAACCAACGCTATTGCTTTGACAGCTTGATTTACATTTCTTATTTCATATTAAATTTTAAAAATCATGAAGCATAGGAGTAAAAAGTCCCCACCATTCTAATTCTAAGTTGTCTAGGCTTACAACCACGACAACGTTGCAATCTAACGGCTGTACAAAAGTTTGTGAGATACACTCAACTAAAAATGGACTCTTAATGATGGAATCGGAACTGCCATAGCAGTTCTTCATAACTTCTCCATATTTTTGAATAATTTTCCACGCTTTTCTTTCATTACTGATGGTAAATTCTTTCACTCGCATCCAAAGACGTTAACGCCGCTATTAAATTGAAATGTTCCAGCATCCTTCGACGGGCAACGTAATTGATATTTGTCGACTGGACAGGGACCAAAATATTGAAAACCGACATATTTGCTTCAGAAAAGGCTAGAGAAATGACACCAGTATTGGGTCGACGAATCTATGTTTTTATAGCCTCAAATCAACATAATAGAGCATAGAATAAAACATAAATTATTCCACTGAGAGAACTAAATCTACTGTTTTCTGCAACCAGCTTTTTTATAGTTTGGTACATTTAGCTGCGTAAAATTTTGTGAATGCTTATAAGTAATATCATGTTTAAGCAAATTTTGAAACCCCAGTGTTGTATGACACGATATTATAAACAAAACTATATAACATAGATGCTGTTTGAATTCTTCTCAGTGATATCTCGACACGACAAAGCAGCAATAATTGTATTTGCACCAGGTAACATTTTTTGGGGGGCATGCTTGAAAAAGGGTAGTGAATGAATTGACCTAAACGTACCCAAAATCAATGGGTATTGTTGGAGGATATTCTCTATTCTCAATCGTTCGATAAGTCATGACAAAAAAAACGTAACATTGAGCTATTGATTTCTAAAGATACGTAGAATATGATAGGTCAACAGTCGCTTTAGTAATCATCACAGTTCACTGTTTACACCGACATTCAATGGAGAAAATGAGAATAGAAATGTCCAACATGGAATTATATACGACATTTACTCGCGTTAGGTTTGGCACATGAGTAACAAATTTTGAAACTAATTGCGCAGTAAGAATGACAGGTAGTATATGCGCAGGATTAAAATCTTTTAATGAACGAATAAAATGGATTGGATTTTATTTAAACAGCTGTAACCGGACAAGTAATAACTGAATTACTGACGTGTGGTAACAAGAAAGACTCATCACTATTCATAGGGGGTTACACGAAGTAAAGAGTGTCCACTCAAGACTGCAACGTCATCTCCGAGGCATGGGCGTGTCAGCTACGCTGGCCGGTGCGGGAAAAGGAGGCAAAACTTGGACACACATGTGTGATATATGATATGACGTGATGACGTAAAGGTGTACGATGAGGCCCGTTATCTCGGCCTCACAGTCTTATCTTGGCATCACAATCAGCCGGCTTTAACCTGTCTTATCCTTTCTTCTAAAATATATTACATATAAGTGAACCCGTGTTTATTTTTCCTTCACTCATTTCAACGCTAATAAGTGGTTCTTAAATGATCGATATAACAAAAAATATGAGTAAATGATGCGTGACAAAACAACATTGGTAAGGAAACGACTTATGGATAACAGATAATTGACATGGTAAATTGCATAACGTTTAAAGGAACAGGTACGGCCACTCGTTCCTGGTGAAACTAGGAATCGAATTTCAGGTTTTAGCAGCTCTGTATTTGTAAAACAATTTCATTGTGTTGACGAGTTGCCCTATAGTTGAAGATCAGCGTTGCAACGAAGTTTATTCAAAGTGATTATTTTTTTACGAAACAACCGACATCAATTAATGTTAGATGATTCAAAGCTATGTGAATAAAGACTAACGTAGAAAACTAATTATTGTGACTCTGTGGAAGAATGTTGCATTGACCAACTAGAGCCAAAATGTGGTCACGTCTGCTAGCATGTGGAAGTGGCTAGGAATGAAAGGCCCCAGCTCTGCTTTGTTGATAGAAGTATTCACATTTATAGTTTAGGTTAGAGAAATTAATGTGGCTGTAGTTCAAAAGACTTCTTGAAACAGCTGTTAGACAATTTCAAATTTTGTAAAGTATGTCTCGCGATTTGGATAATTTCCGGTCAACAAAAGAGACGTGAGCTTCCCAGTTGTCTCTCGTCTACCATCGCACCGACAAAGCTAGTTTATTCTACATTTACAATTGAATAGCTTTTTAAATTCGCCTTGAGTGTTAGGAATGGGTATCGTCCTACCGGAAAATATCATAAACTGAGTCATGTCAACATTTAACTTCATCTAATTAGATGAGAACCAGTTTGTAAAACAAATAAATTCATCATTCATATTATAATCGTATCAAAACGATTTGACCATTTGAGTAAACTCAGTATCATCGGGAAATAAAAGACCAAGTTCAGTCTGTCGCTAATGTTTACAATGTCATTGATGCTGATATGGAAGAGCAATGGTCAAGAGATCGACCTTTGTCACTTTCATATATTAAGCATACCTACATATGATATTGCTTATTTCAACTCACAGGTTGCTTCATATCAAGATGATTACTTTTCCTGTCCATACAATCATGCAGTTTTCGGTGCTTGAATGCAAAAAGCCATATTTATTCTGGCTACGTCGGTTTATAGATACAAAGGGAGTATAATCTGGCAAAAAAAATATTGGATAACTTTGCGTATGACGGGCAGGGCTGATATTGGACGATTTGATTATATGTTTGTTTGAGTTTCTTTTAGTAAAATCGACCAATTTCAGCTATTAGAGTGCATCGGGAAAAATTCCCTGCCGAAATGACTTATTGATGTGTTGAGTCAAGGGAGCTTCAATAATATCAGAGATAGCTCAAGTTATGTTGGTTGGGATGGTATCGAAGGCAGAGTTGCTTCTATTAAGTAAATCAGTTATGATTGCTCGTACTGGATTAAAGATTGGATGTTCGGCAGATGCATTCTCTAGAAAATATTTGAATAGGGAAGCTGTTGCTAACAATAGATTCAACTGAGGTACCAAGTATACGATTGAATTGAATGTTGAAGGCATTTGAAATCACTTGTCTATCAGTGATGATCTATGAATTAGTGAAAGCCAGTGGATTAGAGATGACCTGTGGATCAGTGATAGCCTGTGGGTCAGTGATGACCTGTGGATTAGTGATGACCTTTGGATCAGTGATTACCTGTGAATCAGTGTTGACTTGTGGATCAGTGATGGTATGTGGATTAGTGATGACCTGTGGATAAGTGATGACCTGTTGATCAGTGATGACCTGTGGATCAGTGATATCTGTGGATCAGTGATGACCTGTGGATTAGTGATGACCTGTGGTCAAGTGATGACCTGTGGTCAAGTGATGACCTGCGGATCAGTGATGAACTGGGGATCAGTGTTGACCTGTGGATCAGTGGTGACTTGTGAATCATTGATGTCCTGGGGATCAGTGATGACCTGTGGATCAGTGATGACGTGTGGATTAGTGATGACCTGATCATTTTATTATTCCCGAGAAGGGTAATGATGATATTCCAGACTTTTTTACTATTTCCTTGACAGGCCTCAATCAGATTTTGGAAATAATTCCCACGATCACCATTCTTCTGAAGTAACCTCATTTTCGCAATAAATACCGACAAAAAATCCTCATTCCTTGCCTGATGACAGAGAGCTCAGGTTTAAGGACAGAAGTGTCTGATATTAATGCGTATGCAAGCCCCTCCCTTATCACTCATGTTATCATTTATAAATAGATTGTCCCCCGGAAAAAATATATTAGTCCTGAAATTCGTTTGTCTATTTGCTTGGGAGGTGATTGACAGATACTTTAGTCCAAATTAAAACGGGTTGAATACGAGTTTCAAGTGCACTGTTCGACAATTCCATTCTATCGGTAAAGCGAAGTGCTTGGGGGTGGGCTTTTTCTTACTCAATGAAGCCCAACCACAAGGATTTTGAGCTGGAAACTTACCTTGGGGGTCGGGTACCAACATAAGCAAAACTGAATGAATTCATGCTATGTTTTGGTCTGTCTGAGTGCACTATGCGGTCAGCTGTCATCAATACATCCTGGAGTATTTAAAACATTCAAATTCTTTATCTTGCAAAGAACATGAGCAAAACCTTCATATCATCAGGTAACTTGCCACTCATCTATGTTACTATGAATGAAGAAAATGAACAATCGAAAGCTCTCTGCGGTGTTCATCAAATGTATTTGACAACGTCGGTTGCTGAGCGAATATTTCATCTAACAGTGGTTTTGCCGGCGCTGTTCGTGAACTATTTTTCTGAGAAATTTTCCCGCCGTAGTCAGTGCATATTGAATTATATTAATTGTAATTTCTGACACATGGAACGAAGACATATAATAGTTCACATTCAATTTTGTATATAGAAAACGAATTATTAGTCCAAAAAATATCAGTGTGTTTTCCAATTTAATGAGATGTGCTACAGGGATTCTTCACAGTCCGAGGCCAGAGTAGAGTGATCGCTGCCAACTCTTGGGTTAAATTGGCCCTGCACCGAAAATCATCAACATTTCAAGGATATTATATATATTTAAAGTGCTGGTGATACATGAAAATTTTACATATATGGAAAATAAAAAAGTTTTGGACACCTTTAAAAAAAATACTTTTAGGATCCCTGTGCGCAAGTGATGTAAGAGGTGCTCATATGTGTTGATTGGGCGTCTGTGTACGCTCATGATTGTCTCCAATGCATTGCAGCAGATGATATGCCATTCATAAAAATATGTTATGAAATGCTTGGCATCTTCCTAACTTGTGCAGGTTCCCATCAACTGGCAGTCTTCCATGCTGATCAATGGTGGAGTGGCATCTTACCCTGAATTGGTCATGCATTTGATGCAAGGCTGGGTTGCATCATCAGAATGTGAGTGATGCATTTGATCGAAGGGCCTCAGTTACACCGCCCAGTCAAGGCCTTTGATTGGGTCCGGTGCCCAATTGGCCAAGCACTTCACACAGTTAATGGTTTCATTGTATCTAGTGAAGATCTGCGTCATTATAAGGTATGTAAAGGCCAAGCATCCAGGATAGTATATCATTGGTAATGGACCAATGTAGTTTTTTTTTATCATGTCATCCTTCAATAGCTCGTTCATCCCTCCTCACTGTAAATGCAATCACGCCTGCCCAGCCTACCTTGCGGGCCGCTGCTATTTAACGAATATAAAATGGAGGGTCCGTTTAGTTCTCCAGCACATGAAAGGATCCACTTCAACCCTCGGCCTAGCGAATGAGGGCACTTAAACCGACGTCAAATGATGTTGATCAGGTCTTTTGTGACTGCAGCGCCATCCATGCAGACGACGTGACTCCTTCAGAGCGATCAATAGGCGAAATGTGATGAGATTACATGTAATGGTATTACCTAGCCCTGCTTCTGATTGCGTATACATAACTCACATGTATGGCTATTACCTAACCTTGCTTCTGACTGCGTATACATAACTCACATGTAATGCTATTACCTAACCTTGCTCCTGACTGCGTATACATGGCTCACATGTAATGCGATAACCTAACACTGCTTCTGATTGCGTATACATAACTTACATTTAATGCTATTACCTAGCCCTGCTTCGGATTTCGTATACATAACTCACATGTAATGCATACATAACTCACATGTAATGTTATTACCTAGCCCCGCTTCTCACTGCGTATACATAACTCACATGTAATGCCATTACCTAGCTCTTCTTCTGATTGCGTATAAATAACTCACACAGCGCATTGATACAAGTGGGAAAATGGTACAGACTAAATCAATGCTCTCCTTCGGTAAATATGAAAATGGTTATCAGATGTTAGACCTGAATAAATGTTATATCATTATTTATATATAAATACAATTTTCATCATTACTTAAATCATGGTACATATGGCGTCCAAATACATTTATGAAAATAAAATAAATAGTATTTGTTCCGTTCACAAATATCTATATAATCTATTAATGTTTATTTCACGTATATATGAGCTCGATGGACAATGTTATTGAAATCTCATTTTTTTCAACTGGTCCTACAATAATGCTTTTTTGAGGACATATACAATAACAATACAACATCAACAATTCAAAAATTGGAATTAAACATCTTATACAACACACTTAAATTAGTTTGATTTAATTTTCAGCAATTTTTAGTTTGCCGTACAGGCACAAAATACCAAGGCAAGGGAAATTTCTGTTTGTATTCGAATATTGACGTTGATTGATTGGACTGTCGATAACAACACTACCAACGGCACGAACAGACCCAGAGCCGAATCCCCCAGAAGGTGTGTGGCCGGCGGCAGGACGCACCACTCTCATGCAATCAAACACGAACCAATGACGGCAGGACGCACGGGTCGCTATTCCTGGCGCTAAATTCTTTTATAGCTAACGTCAGATCAACCCCAATCATCTCCGCCAACTGCCTTATCAGCCCCAAATTGTTCCGACTACCTACCTACGGTACCATTTTTTAACAGCGAACATTCATAGCGTTCCTCAGTCACACCAGCCACTGTCATATCTGCCAGTGACATTC
>SDVV010019495.1:0-13519 GCA_016164225.1 Gammarus roeselii | reverse complement strand
ATTCTCTTTGCATGATCGTTCGCCATAATGAACACAATGATGATCTCTAGATCTCAAATTATGATTCTTAGGCATGGATATACGATCTCTAGATCTCAAATCAAGTCACACCGAGTTAGTTTGCTGTGTGGTTCTATTTTGCAGAAACATAATTGATAAAAAGTTAAAATGATATAAAAGTATTCATCCAATAAAACAATTATATGACATTTCTATCGTCTCTGACATAGTGAATTGATAAAAACGGTTGGAACAAAAAACTATGTTTCATGAGCGTTTTTTGTTGAGTGGAGGGAGCAGTGTATAACGGACGGTCTTGCAATGTATTATTGAACCCGCTAACAATACACACTGACCAATTTGTGGAATTAAATATTTTATTAGTAACACCACGGAGTCGACAGATTATTCACTACTAATTTTATTCGATTAATTGAAACAAACATCTGATAAGTGTTTTTTCAGTTCAATGGCATTTTATCGACTAAATCTTTCCCTAACAAGCCCCTTACCTTATGTAAAGCAGCCTGTGGAGTGTAACAACCATTTTTATTGTTTACCAAGCTTATCGAGTGGGCTCTTAGAAAGGAAGTTGATGGACTGATGCTTGTTTAGCGAGCACTCCTGAAGGCGAGTACTGCAGGTGACCTGCACTCAGCGCAGCGTCCGACCAGAAGTGGTTGGCCAGGTGCGAACAAGCCTGTGGAAAACTTGAGGCTGGTGTCTTTCATATTAAACAGGAAGATCAGCATGAAGAGATCGGACATAGGACCGACTCCAGGAGGAGGAGCGACAAATGGACGTTTACCACCAGAGTGTTGCGTCGAGAGATCAATGGACCACTGCAGTGAAAAAGGAAACAAAAAGGAAGAAGATTTGTCACGTCAATCCAGTAATGAAACTAAGGAACGATTTTCCCTCCTTGATCAGGAGTACCCTCTGGTATTCTCGTCTTTCAAGATGGTAGGCCTGTACTTGATCGAGTGGAAGGATGACAAAGATGGGGGACGCTACATCCCTCTGAAGAGAGCGTTTTTCGTGCGGTACGCCTCCATTTACTTGTTCAGCCTATTGTTGATTGGCGTGACGGCACTAGAGCACAGTGCCATGCAGTCTCAGCCGTTGTTCGTGCAAAATCCCGCCCTGTTGTGGGCCCTGTTCTCTGCTATGATCACCGTCATCCCGTCCATCCAGGCCTATAGCCTTCGACTCCTGTTTTTGACCCTGCCCGCCTCCATGCGAGAGGTGGGTCGACTCAACTTCCTCACTCAGAACAGTCGGCCTCCCATTGATGAGCTCAGGAGGATCATCTTCTTTGGAACCCTCCACACGGAATCGTCAAGCATGAATGACAGCAAAAAATGTGGTTCCGGCAAGTGTACCCACAAGAGTTACATCACATGGCTACCCCATCTCTGCATATTTGTCTCGGTTGCAATTTTTCTTTTGGCGTTCAGCTTAGGAGTGATCTTCGCTGTTGATTTTCATACATTGGTAGCTCAAATGCCTTTGTTCACACTTCTCTTCTCCTTGGCATGTGTTCCAATTGTGCAAACATCCTTCTGCCTCTTCCTCATGGGTTGGATACAAACGATTTACGTTGCGCTGAACAACAAATTTTCCTCTTTCGCTGATGCAAAGTCGGTCAATAAGATATTAGAACTTGAACAAATCAGGTGCTTAGAAGAAATTGATCATGAATTGGAATTACTGAATCGGATAACAGAAAAGTTTCAGAGTGGTTTCATGAAGTACATGAACAGCGTTTGCATGTTGACGTACTTGTTGATCTCTTTGACATGCTGTATCATACTCCTCAACAAGATTGAGAATCTGATACAAATCATCCCGTTAGTACAGTGCGTCTACACAGCAGCACTACTGTGCTATCAGGCGGATACTGTGATATCCCAGGTACGTCTACACAGTGATGCTACAGTGCAACGAGACGGACACTGTGTTCCCACATGAAGAGTAGCGAAGAATATTCTTTAACGATTTACACCTTGCTCACAAAATTATATGAATAATATTTCCCTACCGTTACAGTAAATAAAAATGCTACACGAAAAAAAAATATTTTAAAGCAATGGTGAACTATACAGAAATATCGTACAACAAATTACAAAATAATGCATTAATAATATAAAAAGATTCATTTATTTGTTTCATGCAGATATAAATACAAACCAAAGCTGGGCCATGTAGCATGAAAGGATCCTGCCAGGACCTCACAACACATACTTCGTGTCAAGCGTGAGGTCCGAGATCAGTGTCAGCAACAGGCCCGAAAGTTTTCACTGATTTATCTCTGCTGCGTCATAATCGTCCGGCCTTCCAACGCCACGTCCGGACAGTAGTTACTGAACGAGTCGCCAGTGGAGGAAGAGCATGTAAAAACTCATTCATTCGCAATCATTTTCCACTCTCTCGCTACCTCCACGTTGATGTCTCTCCTCTATAGAGTCTATTTCACGATTGCATTACCCAAACTTCAAACATCCTCTAGGCCAACGCCCACTCACCTCCGCGTTCATATCGCCCTTTCACCAATCTCCAATCGTATTTCTTCATCATGTGCCTGAACCACCTCAGAACACGTGAATCTACTCCATCTTCCAGCTTCCTCTCCATCCCCGTTCTGATTCGAACAACGTCATTATTGATACTAACCCTCCTTGTCACTCTGGTCATTCCTCTCAAAAATGTCATCTCTCGAACATTCAACTAACTTCTCTCTTCCGTTCTCGCCCCGACTTTTCTGTTCCGTCGGGCGCATTTAGAACAATTTCCCAATTATCCAAGCATAAAAACTTCTCTTTGCTTCTGTTCCAACTTCCTAAAGCTCATTGCCCTCTACAGTACACCAAACACTTCACACCCTTCTTCCAATCTAAATTTCTCCTTAGTTTCCTCATGTGCAATGATCTCCCCATGAGTGCCCAGGAACTTCAAACGCTGACAACCTCCAACAACTCTTCATTCATTTAGACATACACTGATTTTGCTCGCATCTTCATTCATCAAACTATAATTATAGTGACATCAACTGACCGCTTCCTCTTCTCGCACATGCTACCAAACTCCAACACTAGCCTACAAAACTTCTTCTCCGAATCTGCCACCAGTGCCGCACCATTCGCAAATAGCAAGTGACTCAAATGCCAGCTCCGCTCATTTGCTCCTAACAATTCCTCGACCCATCAATGCAAGCACTGTTCCACTCAACCGGCAGCACGACTGATACAAAACAATCTTGCCAACCAATCGATTATCTTTACTCCACCCCTATTCAGGCACTTGTCAGGAGTTAAACGTGTCCTGAAACGGCCCGGCGTCTAGGTGTCCTGAAACGGCCCGGCGTCTGAGTGTCCTGAAACGGCCCGGCGTCTGAGGGTTCTTAAACGGACCGTCTTCTAAGGGTCCTGAAAAGGCCCTGATGATTGTTGGTGATTATTTATGGTTTGTAAATAGGTAAATTAAAGAGTAAGTATTATTGTATAGTTCATTGTATAGTTTATTGAATAGTTTATTGTTTTGGCATATCCGCAAAAAAATAAATGTTGGCCTGGTACGTAGCAGGTTGGTTGTATGTGTAGTAAATATTTTTCTTTATTAATCGTATATCGTATTAATAAGCGTTGCAGGCACCGCTGTTATTGTATTTTCAATGCAAAACATGTTGTATTGCAACTCTTTGCTCGACCTATAACTTATTTATGGTTTTATTTAGTGCCACTTATAGCGCTGCGATAGGATTTCAACGTGCTGATGCTTTCATTGCTTGAACATTATTTAATTTAGGGGCGATGACCTATTATTTATATGAATGCGGTATTATGTAGGTTCTTTGTTACTATAGAGCAAAAGCTATATTATTGGATTAATCCATATATTTTTATACGTAATTCACTATTGGAAGTTACAGTATATCTACAGTAGGTCACTGTCATCGCAGGCAGTATTAGGCAGTAGAACACTGACATCGCAGGCAGTATAGGTATACAGTAGGAGTGAACTGGCAGAAGTAAGGTGCCATATCGGCTCCATCCATCACTGTCTCAGGCTCAGATGTTATCTCGAGACCCCCTCCACTCGAGATCGACCTCTAATCGCGAGATTTCATCTCTACACGTCAGTTTACGGCACCAATAATCACTCGACAACTATATTCCATTCGATGTTTAGTCCGCTTTCTGTTTGGAGCTGATGTACAAAGATCCTTTTAGCTTAGAGTGGACCTGTCAGTACACACCGTCAATTATGATATCAGATACAAATGGAAGGCACTGCATTTATATGTTCACGCATTTTGAATCCGCATGCCTGAATATATTCAAATAGTATGCTTATGAATTAAAATTAATTTTACCATCATTTTATTATATGTTGTGTTAATATATAATGGATCACGTCTCCGATATGTGAATAGCCAACAATTCTGTTACCTCCACGATTGGGTATGAAGAAATCATTAGGCTTGTCAATTATTCGTTGATTCTCAATTACATAATTTCTCTTGTAGGGACGTTCGCTTCGTATTTTTATACACTCTATCTAGTTGGACAATGAAACATATATGTTCAAAATAAATTTATTTACATACTTGCATCAATCTATTTACAACATCTTAGGAACATTTTTATGATTACCACATCTTAGGATTATTTACAATCAACATCTTGACGACGTGGATGTGCTTTCGTAATTCACGCGAGTGTACTCGCCAAAGACGGCCTCGCCAGGCTTACGTCTCTTCCAAGCTAAATCCACGTTTACATCATCATCACCCAAGACACAACGCTTCCTCATTTTAAAACGGTAGGCTAATCTTCGCTAATTTGTTTAGGAATGTCCGGATAGCCATAGGCAAAATTTGTGCATTCATGAACATAGTAGCGCTTATTTTCAAATTTACTGAGGCAATTTTTAACAGTCCGTACAGTTTGAAGCTGGAATGCTCGTGCGTGAATGTTGTGTATGGTTTCAATGTGTGGGTAAGTCTTCTGTTTATGTATATCTCTGTGTTGTTCATGTCTGATTTTGACTTGTGTCTGGTAATTGAGACCTTTTCCAGCTGAGTTTGTCGCGTCGGATTTGAGTAACATACTGTAACACTTTGGTTGCAAGCAAATGATTTTGACTCGGGTAGTCGTTGGCTGCCTCACTTTTTAGTAGCCATAGCAGTCCTTTTTTTTTCATTATACAAGGGATGATCTTTGGGGTAGTTGGAGAAGTCCATGTATTCAGCCAGGGGAGGTTACCGTATATCTGTTTCAATGTCGTGCACACCTTTGAACCTGACCAGCAACGAGTCTGTGTCCTAGTAGATGAGCGAGACTCTATCACCTTATTTGTGTTTCAGAGTGTCCTAAAAGAAGTTGTAGCTTTTGCTTCAATTTTTCAAAGCAAGTTGAACCCAACTTAGAGTGGGTGAACCATTCGGACATTTTTTTCTACAGTAGGACACTGTTATCGCCGACAGTATTAGGCAGCAGCCATACAGTATCCGTGAACTGCATCGCTACCGCGGTGGTAGACCTCTATCAATCATTGTCATTAATTCAGAAGTAAGCTCGTTATCGCAAGCGTACAGGCTCTCGAGATCCTCTCTAATTGCGATATTTCATCTCTACACGTCAGTTTACGGCATCATTAATCACTTGCCGTATATATTTTGTTCGAGATTTAGTCCACTTCTCTGTTTGGAGCTGATAAGATATATATGTATATATTTACGAAACCTCAGGTAATCGAGTGCAATTTCATTTGCAGGGTATTTATCGCATTTTCAATGCAAGGCAAGAGGCGTTGTATTGCAAATCATTGCAGTCCATATTGCATACTTGCAATTTCATTGCTAGGCATTCGAGTAAGATTTAGGATGTTGCAAACAAACATTTATAAGTTATATTTTGTCGATAATATATTTATAACTAATATTTATTAGGGAATTAGATGGGCTTACCATTTATATGAGAACATAACTATTTACTCCGAAAATTTATGGGAGCAACTGTACGAAACGTAAGTAATGAATTCGACTACCCCTCTGGTCATATCTTGATCGGCGGTATCAGAGGCACTCGGCGGCCTCTTTATCAGTGATAACCATTATTTATCGGCTGGAGGTGTCGGCTCATCATATTGGTGTAGGATTTACCATCTGGGTGTGGTTTTTTCTCTGGTCTAATGGGTTCTAGACTGCTGCCCTTAGTACAAAATTTAGAT
This sequence comes from Gammarus roeselii, assembly GCA_016164225.1. Classification (NCBI taxonomy): domain Eukaryota; kingdom Metazoa; phylum Arthropoda; class Malacostraca; order Amphipoda; family Gammaridae; genus Gammarus; species Gammarus roeselii. Next base: position 7,288 of record SDVV010019495.1, on the reverse strand, counting down.
AGATAGATACCTTTGGGAGTATTGTATTCATCACTTCAATACTCACCCTTATAACCAAAAGTTTGTTTTTAGACTTCAGCGAACTTTTCCTTGACGCTCATTTTTTAATTATAGGTACATGTTTACGACATTGAATCTTTTCAGGCTTTTTCGTGTTGGCGCCGCATTCCCATTCTGTATATTTCCGCAGATATCCGAAATATACCTAATTCTTCTATCACTCAATCGTTTGAGACGTGATTTTCTCTCTTCATGTTTCCTTTCTAACAATTTTAAAACAAAGTCATATATACAATTGATTTCATTATACCATTTTACCCTTTTATACTTGATACCGTTTTATTATCCCATTTGGTAATTCGGCTCCTTTTGACTTTATCAGGTTTTTCTTCAAATGGGGTTTTCTTGGTATCACTATCACACGTTTCAATATCACTGTCACTGGTTTCCATTTCACTTAATGTATCACATATTTTACCCATATTTTCGTTATTTGTCATATTGTCTAAGGTTTGAGTGTTCTCCCTGCAATTTTATTTAGCCATTTTCACCCAATCTTCAAACGTGTTAGAGGTAACACACTTTCGTTACCGCTCGCACACTGTTGTTCACTTTTTATCTCGTTATTTTGGAAACCCAGGTCCGGTTTATTATGTTCTATCAATACGCCCTTTGCATCCTTAGAGCTTGTATTTTCTCGTTCATTTTTAATAATATCATACTCAAGATAATGGTGTCGTTTGAGATGCCGTCAATACCCGAACGAGGAACTTGTTTTGCTTATTTTATCTCCGCAGTGCGAAGAACTCACACCCCCGTCTTAGCCTTTACGTTAAAATATTTCTCTATGAAACATGGCGACAACCTTCCACAACGAAAACAGATCGTTTACTGAATGAGAACAAATCCTACTCCGATTTTATATACTTTAACATGCATATACAAGGGCAGTGCTGGTACCGTTGCCGGCATCATGTAGCTTTTTACAGGGTCGAGACTGGGGCCATGTAGGCATTTACAGGCTCGGTAGCGGCACCGTTGCCGATACCATATAGCTATTTACAGGGTCGTTATCGGCACCGTTGCCGACACCATGTAGCTATTTACAGGGTCGCACCGTTACCGACACCATGTAACCATTTACAGAGTCGGTACTGGCACCGTTGCCGGAACCATGTAGCTATTTACAGGGTCGAAGCCGTTACCATGTAGACATATACAGGGTCGGTACTGGAACCATGTAGACACAACACACATTTTTGCATGCATATACAGACTCGGTCATCATCTGCAGCATTTTCACTATAGGTTTGTGATGTAGGGGACCGTAAACCTAACATATCCTAACCTAACCCATCCTAACCTGACCTAGTATTATATTATTCCCAGTTTTCATACCTATGTTAGGTAGGTATTCTTTGTTTTAAGCTTTACTCATATCAAACCTCTCTACTTGTCTCTATCGTTTTTACCAATTTTGATCAGCTTATGTGCCTATATATATTTAGTATTTTTTTCTATTTTCTTGTTACAACCCCAGTAATATCGATTACTCGCACGTAATGTTATGTTGTGTCTCGTTAGTAGACTGTAGACTTCAAACGATTATGTATGCTTGCTCGCATATATCAGTATCGGTTATAGTTGTTAAAGTGGTAACAACGAATTTACACATGTTTTTGTTCGTTATGCTACTTTTTTCATTTGGTTATTAAGTTTTTTGTATGATGTTAATGCTAACCTATTCTAAACAAGAATTATGTATTATCGATCGACTTTTCATGCTTACATATGATTTTTTTTCATTGATTTATGATATATTCATATCCATCCTCTTCACTTGGCTCTACATTTAATCTTTCATTAACAGTTTGAATACAATCCTGCAATCCATTTTCATATGTAAATTACATCGTTTTTTTATTTGTTAAAGTTATTTTTATTTGATTCTTGATTTTTTTTGACGCAATTCTACATCACTTATACATGTTTTTCACACCCATCGAAACCTAACCTAACCTAACCTTATGTAAGTTATTCAGTCATTGATATTTACATATGAAGCCCTCCACCCGACTGTAAATATCACTTTAACCTATATGTTATTTTTTTAGATGTCACTCTCGACCCACACTAGTTAGCAGAGAGGCCCTTTTTCAAACTTAGATGGATTGAATGTTACAAGTAATACATATTTGTATCCAGTTTCACACAAACGAACACTTCGTCTTACACCAGGTCTACCTAATTTACTTCAACGTCGTCTGCCACTTCATCCTTTGATGACTTAATCTATGATTTGCATTTTTTTCCCCGATAATTTTCACAATCATGACGATGATGACGTTTGAGATGACGCAATAAATTGCTTGTTGATTTATCTTTATTAATATTTATTTTATCTTCTGCACAGAGTACACAACCCCACCCACCATTTTTATTGAAAAATCGCCAACTCAAGCAATACATCATCCTTCCAGAAAAGGACCATAATGACGACAGAGCAAGATTTGATCCGACTCTGATTTATATCCTATAATATATGAATTACACCTAGATTATTTACCCCGAGATAGGTTTATGGCATCGCTTCACGCCTTGAAACATATTCTACTGACTTCTGCATACCTTTGGTACCTCCGACTGTCACGATGTTTGCAATTCTATGCTTGACCATTGAGTTTTAGGATAATAGAAACAATTAATTGAGGATTTACATAGTTGATTAGTGTTTATTAGTATTATTTACAGATCTTGGTAGCATCATCAATGCTATCTACCTCGTTTTTCTTTTATTTGAAACAGCATGGCTCGTACATCCAGCCATGCCAATCATCACTACATTTCAGTTTCCTCTCAAGATCCTTCATATATATTTTTTATTATATCTTTGATGCGAATACTGAAGTCAGTTCCATTCCCGTGAGTCATCAAATGTATTTCTTCTTCTTCTTGAAACTTAATTATTAAAAAAATCCAATTCAAAGTAATACTGATCTTCATCCGAAAGAAATTGTTGCATACGCTCCAGATTTTCTTTTGTTCTTTTGTAAAATTTATTCACCGCCACCTCAGCTTAGTTACACTTGTGAAAATTTTCTGCTTTTATCATATCAATTTCGAGATTTCCATCCATATTTTCTTTGAACTCTGTTACATACGATTGAAATATATCGACATCAGTTACCCAAATCCTGCTTCCTGTATTCTTCATCACTATATGAATAATTTCCCCCACTGTTATGATTCTTGTTCTACGCATTTGTAGAAAAATGTTATTTCCAACAGTAGTCATTAGTTGTTCGAACCAAGACAAATCATCTTCGAAAATTTCTTTATCCAACACATGTAAACAAATTTTTGTGATGTGAACAGACGAAACGTGCGTCTCTGATTGATCTCAACGTAACACTGACCCCACTCTCGGTATGCAGCTAGTTATTATAATGCGATTACATGTTTGTTTTGTTGCAAGCTTTAGGCCAAACATTGCTCACCTAGGTCATCAACTGTGTATGTATGTGTATAGGGCTGTGTATGTATGTGCCTGTGTATGTTCAAGCGTATGTACAAGTAGCATGAGTTAAAAAAATTATATAACATAAATGTAAATTTCAAAATTTCAATAACATTTCAGAATTTAGAGGCCCGTACCTTACTTTAGTGGCTAATTTATCACTTCAATGGATTGACTTGGCTCTGTTATCCCTCGAAAATTTAAAATTGTACTGAAATTTTGATTTTTAAAATTTTGTTATACATTTATTTTAACTCGAGATCTTCGCGATATTTCATCTCTACACGTCAGTGTACGGCACCATTAATCACTTGAGAGGATCTCGAGTAACTGTGAGTCGGATGTACGCTTGCGATAACGAGCTAAAATCTGAGTTATTGACAGTGGTTGATAGAGGTCTACCACCGGGGTAGCGATGCAGTTCAATGAAATTGTATGGCTGCTGCCTAATACTGCCTGCAAAGACTGTGTCCTACTGCAGAAAAGATTGTCCGAATGGATGGTTTGCCCACTCCAAATTTGGTTCTACGTGCTTGAAAAAAAACGAAGCAAAAGTCTACAGCTCCTTTTATGACACTCTGAAACCCAAATACGGGAACAAAGTCTCGCTCATCTACTTGGACACAGACTCGTTGCTGGTCCAGTTCAAAGGTGTGGACGACATTGAAACAGAAATAAGGCAACCTCCCATGGCTGAATACATGGACTTCTCCAACTACCCCAAAGATCATCCCTTGTATAATGAAAAAAATAAAGGACAGCTATGGCTACTAAAAAGTGAGGCAGTCAACGACTACCCGAGTGAAATCATTTGCTTGCAACCGAAGTGTTGCAGTATGTTACTCAAATCCGACGCCACAAAATCAGCTGCAAAAGGTGTCAATTACCAGACACAAGACAGAATCAGACATGAACAATACAGAGATATCCATAACCAGAAAGCTTACACACACATTAAACCATGTACAACATTCACGCACATGCATGCCAGCATCAAACTGTGCGGACTGTTAAAATTGCCTCAGTAAATTTGAAAATAAACGCTTCTATGTTGATGCATGCACAACTCTTGCCTATTGCCATCCAGACATTCCTAAACAAATTAGCGAAGATAAACCTGCCGTCACTATAAAGAGGTTAGATGTGTCTTGGGTGATGATGATGTGAACGTGGATTCAGCTTGGAAGAGACGTCTTTGGCGAGTACATTCGCGTGAATGACTAAAGCACATCCACGTCGTCAGGTTTTATTTTTTAAATGCTCCAAAGATGTTGATTGTAAATAATCCTATGATGTTGTAACCGTGTAAATGTTCTTAAGATGTTGTAAATAGGTTGATGCAAGTATGTAAATAAATATAAACTTGAAAATAACTGTTTCATTGTAAAACAAGATAGAGTGTATAAAAATATGAAGCGAACGTCCCTACAAGAGAAATTATGTAATTGAGAATCAACGAATAATTATCAAGCTTCATGATTTCTTCATACGCAATCGTGGAGGTAACAAAATTGTTGGCTATTTACATATCGGAGACGTGATCCATAATGTATTAACACAACATATTATGCAATGATGGTAACATGAATTTTAATTTATCAGCATACTATTTGAATATATTCAGGCATACGGATGAAAATGCCTCCCATTTGTATCTGATATCATAATTAATGATGTGTACTGACAGGTCCACTCTAAGCTAAAAGGATCTTCGTACATCGGTGTAGAGATGAAGTCTCGCGATTAGAGGCCGGTCTCGAGAGAAGAGGGTCTCGAGATAGCATTTGAGCCTGAGACAGTGATGGATGGAGCCGATCTGGCACCGTACTACTGCCAGGTCACTCATGCTGTATACCTATACTGCCTGCAATGTCAGTGTGCTACTGCCTAATACTGCCTGCGATGACAGTGTCCCACTTTAGATATACTGTAACTTCCAATAGCGAACTACGTATAAAAATATATGGATTAATCCAATAATTTAGCTTTTGCTCTAAAATAACAAAGAACCTACATAATGCCGCATTCATATGAATAATAAGTCATCACCCCTAAATTAGATCATGTTCAAGCAATGAAAGCATCAGCACGTTGAAATCCTATCACAGCGTTATAAGTAGCACTAAATAAACCCCTAAATAAGTTATAGGTCGAGCAAAGAGTTGCAATACAACATGCTTTGCATTGAAAATACAATAACAGCGGTGCCTGCAACACTAAATAATACGATATACTACTAATAAAGAAAAATATTTACTACACATACAACCAACCTGCTATGTATCAGGCCAAGATTTCTTGCGGATATGCCAAAGCAATCAACTATAACGGTAATCCATACAATAATACTTACTCTTTAAATTATCTATTTACAAACCATTAATAATCACCAACAATCACCAGGGCCGTTTCAGGACCCTTGGACGACGGTCCGTTTCAGGACCCTCAGACGCCGGGCCGTTTCAGGACACCTAGACGCCGGGCCGCTTCAGGACACTTTTAACTTCTGACAAGTGCCTGGATAGGGGTGGAGTAAAGATAATCGATTGGTCGTGATTGGTCGTGAGTAAAGCAGTGCTTGTATTGATGGGTCGAGGAATTGTTAGGAGCAAATGAGCGGAGCTGGCAGTTGAGTCACTTGCTATTTGCGAGTGGTACGGCACTGTGGCAGATTCGGAGAAATTGTATAGGGTAGTGTTGGAGTTTGGTACCGTGTGCGAGAAGAGGAAGCGGCCAGTTGATGTGGCTATAAGTAAAGTAATTTAATGTTTGATGAATGAAGATGCGAGCGAAATCAGTGTCCGTCTAAATGAATGAAGAGTTGAAACGTCGGGCCGTTTCAGGACACTTAGACGCCGGGCGGTTTCAGGACCCCTAGAGACCGGGCCGTTTCAGGACAAATTTAACTACTCATGTCGCAACGCCATCCAAACAAGGATGGAACGTATCCTTGTGAAACCAAGGATACGTGCTATGATCCCCTCCACCGGCTCCTGCCAGCAGTTACGTTCTCACGGAAACGCGGATGTGAAGGAATTAGATAGGGATAAATAGAGTTCGTTTGCAGTCAAGGAAGTTTGTGCCCCATATTTTCACGGACGAACGGAGTCATTCGGGTGTGCAGTGGCAGATTTTGGCGCGGCGGCCGGACGGGTGGGCTTTCAGCCCCCAGCTTTCGATTGTATTTATGTGCGTTTTTTATCTCTTGGATGTGCGTTTTTTATCTTTTAGATGACTGTATTGGGGTACGCTTGGTTCCTTTCTGTTATTCATGTTAAATCTATTCGGTTCTGGTAGGAAGATGCCTTCATCTTATTTTGGAGAGTGGCGGGGGTGTCCGGACACTCTAGACAAAAAGTTCAGTACACCTCTGGAATGTTCAGACAAGAGTTTTGTTAAACCCCGTTCTCTGTCATATCAGTAATTTCCACGATTGATTTGCCTTTATTTCTATATTTTGAGTGTCTGTATCATAAAAGACTCAGGTGTGGTTTAATGATTTCTATATTTTTTCTGTACATAAATGTTTGTATTCTTATCTAGTTGGGGTAAAATTGACTCATTCAGTGGCTGCTTGGTGGGATCCTAGTGGTTGGAATGGGATTTTTTTGTTCATCTTTGTTTTGTACATATTGTTTGTAAGAATAGTATGGCAGGTATTTTTCAAAACTCGATTTGCAGCTCTAGCGTGCGTTTGATTCTGCTTGGTAACAGTTTGCTGGACGGATTTTGGGCAAAGTTTTGTGTTTCCTATCTGTTTTATTCATATAT
>SDVV010019494.1:0-13519 GCA_016164225.1 Gammarus roeselii | reverse complement strand
ACAGGCGTGAGTGGAGAATGGTTGTGAATGGTTGATTTTGACGCTGCCCTGATGTGCTTTCCCACCCTTGGCATCCCGCTGTCGGGATGGTCGTGGGTCATAATGTCATAATGTCATAATGTCATAATGGCCGGGCCCCCCCCGGCCCGGCCATTATGACGCGGCGGGGGTAAACCAGTGAAAACTGTCGGGCCCTGCTGCTGACGACGGTTCCTCGGTACATTCGGGACCCAGAGTGTAAGTTGAGGGGCTACCGGCCGGACCCTTTAGCACAAAAGGGCTAAGTTGTGTGAGTGTGAACGTGTGAGGTGCGCCTTGCCGTCGGCCACCCCCCTTTCTGGGGGATGAGGCCTGGTGTCTGTATCTGTATCTAATTCAAAGGATTCTACCATGTCCCAGCCCCAAATTTTTCTATTATAATTTTTATATCGTTAATGTGTTGCTCATTGGAGTTCGCCTATTCTTCTCTGAAACCGTAAACCAAAGTTCACCTGCACGATAAGTTTGAGAAATTTATAAATTAATTTTCAGGCGTCTGCAATTGAATTCAGCTTTAATATTAGTAATCTGTACCTTAAAACAGGCTTGGAACCTCGTCGTGTGATTTATGCGTTGGTTGAAGTTCTGGGCACTGCGCTTCAATCTCAATCTGTTACACAAGCAAAAACACAAAAACTGACCAACTTTCCACTTTATTCGTTATTATGGACACGGTAACTAATCAAGTCATTGATGCGATATTTCATTTGGCATAGGTTTATAGTATTTCGGGAATATTCCGTTAAATGTATTAAATGTAATTAATATATTCGCCCTCAGTTTTGACTTTAATGATAAATGAATACCAGATAAACGAACGTACTTCAATTATCGAACCCAAAGATTATATATGTCTTGCAATCGTGTAGAATTTCTAAAAATATGGTTTGATATACAGCCGAACTGTATGGTTGATATACAGCCGAACTGTGTAGTTGATATACAGCTTAACTGCATGGTTGATGTACAGCCGAACTGTATGGTTGATATACAGCCGAACTGTATGGTTGATATACCGACGAACTGTATGGTTGATATACAGCCGAACTGTATGGTTGAAATACAGCCGAATTGTATGGTTGATATACAGCCGAACTATATGGTTGATATACTGCCGAACTGTATGGTTGGTATACAGCCGAACTGTATGGTTGAAATAGAACCGAACTTTATGGTTGATGTACAGCTAAACTGTAGGTTGATATACAGCCGAACTGTATGGTTAATATACACCCGAACTGTATGGCTGATATACTGCCGAACTGTATGGTTGATATGCAGCCGAACTGTATGATTGATATACAGCCGAACTGTATGGTTGTTATATAGCCAAACTGTATGGTTGATACACAGCCGAACATGTTGCATGAATGATAAACAGCCGAACTGTATGCTTGATATTCAACCAAACTGTATGGTTGATTTACAGTCGAACTATATAGTTGATATACAGCCGAACTGTATGGTTGATATACAGCCGAACTGTATGGTTGATATACAGCCGAACTGTATGGTTGATTTACAGCTGAACTGTATGGTTGATATACAGTCGAAATGTATGGTTGATATACAGCCGAACTATATGGTTGATATACAGCCAAACTGTGTGATTGATATACAGCCGAACTGTATGGTTGATAAACAGCCGAACTGTATGGTTGATATACAGCCAAACTGTATGGTTGATATACAGCCGCACTGCATGGTTGATATACAGCCAAACTCTATGGTTGAAATACAACCGAACTGTATGGTTGACATACAACCGCACTGCATAGTTGATGTACAGCCGAACTGTATGTTTGATATGCAGTCGAACTGTATGGTTGATATACAGACAAACTGTATGGTTGATATTCAATCGAACTGTTTGGTTGATATACAGCCGAACTGTTTGGTTGACATACAGCCAAACTCTATGATTGATATACAACCGAACTGTATGGTTACAATGCGAAAACATTCATTACTCTCACTTTTAAAGTGACACGGTGTTAATAATTTAGTCACAATGACATTAGCTTGTAACAGTAACAACACGGTTTCTTCGTTCTTTGCGTACGGGCTGTTGTTTTGATTATTTTCAAACCTTGTTTCATATATTCAGAACTTAGCAGCGAAACCAAGGATCAGAGTGTCTTCTTTCATCCTGGCGAGAGTCTTTTAATGTAATGGCTTGTTCACATGTAATCTTTATACGCCATAACGGGCTGAGATACTCTCCTAAAATAGGCCATTAACAGGAGGGCAGTAATCTAGCTCTTACACCGTCATCTGCTCTCCTGAAGTATGGAGTGACCCGCCATTACGACTCGTATAATCACTTTTATCCTATCAAGAGCTTCTTCTGCAGTGGGCAGAGTTTCGAGGCCTCACTACAGTCCTGCGAGGACGCGTTGGTGAAGCCGACAAAGGACGGGTGAATGGCGGGGACTTTTGAGAAAACACTAAATCTGTTTTGAAGGTTGCGTTCTTTGCGGGAGTCTCAAATTTATGTAGCCTCAGATTAGACTAAGTCATCAGAGCAGGGAGACAGCGGAGTATGACGACAGAGGCCGGGCAAATAGAGCCGAATTCTGATGACAGTCTGAATTTTTTTCGTATCGTGGGCATATTTTGGAATCGGTTGCGTTCTTTGGCGGCGTCATTTGTGTTCCAAGGCTAAAATGAGACTAAGTCGTTGCAGTGATGGGTCATCAAGGCAGCATATCGACCGAAGCCGACTAGACGAAACGATCAGGTTAAGGAGCTCGCAATCAAGATTGAAATAACTTGAGGATTTACAATTGTGATAGATTGATTCTGGGCTTCCTTCAATTTTGATGGTCGGGAAGAAATGCCGATGCCTATAAGTAAACTTTCCCTATTCTTGTTTAACTTGTTGGACGGGTTTCTCATATTTGAGCGGATGGCGGCATCGACGATCACCGAGTGAGGTCGTAAATGAACTCCTTTCCTTCTTGCCATAATCGTTGGATGATCGCGTGCATGCCACCGGTGTTCATATACGCTGCTCTGTTGACCGATCATAGAATTGTATCGTAAAAAATTATTCGCTTATAATGAATAAACCTCCTACCGATGACATCGTTTGTGATCTGCATTTATCATGAATTGAAAGAAATACCACGCAAAAATATCGTGCAATTAATTTGTGTTAAGTTTGATTTTTTTAGTTAGGTTCCTAGCCTACGATCCGCGACCCAGCAGTGCCGTTGTGTCTCGTCTCTGACCTATCATATGCAGTGTTCCTGCGGGGCAAGGGATACTAAGAGCCGACGGCAGGAGGTGTGTTACCAAACACTGTTTGCCAAACGCTGTAATAAGGAGCTTAGTGAGTTACTAATACTATATAATGATAAATTAACACTGCAGTGCTATTATGTTCGGTTATTTCCCTTGCTGAACTAATACTTCTTATCCACAGATTATGTCCCTTCCGTTATAGAAATGATAGTCAGTTACCTCTCCACGTAGATTCACTTCTCGTTGGTTGATGGCCAGAGATACTATTACCACTAGACTTCTCGTTTGTCAAGGTAATATGCTGCTTCCCCTCACCTTTGGAAGCATAGAACTCGTCTCAGGATCTTTGTTCGTTTCGTCTATTCTGTCAATCATGTTAGCCATCCCATGGTAAGGAGGCGTCAAATAAGAGAGCTTAGTTGCCGCATTAAAAGAGAACGCATTTGTTAATTGGAAGGTTTTCTGTTGGTCACGTGACGCGCCAATCGGTATTGTTATCCATTGTAGGCCACTCTCTCTAGGCGATCGTCCGTGTGGTGCTGTAGACACATTGTTATCAAAAAATGTTCCCATTCATCTGAATAATTCAGTAAATAGAAGGCTCATGCCAACTGGAATCGGTGAAAACGTTCACGGTACGTCGTACTCTGCAACAGTGGTCACTAATGGAATAGTGTATAGCAGTAAGACTTCGGGATACACTACAAAGTTTGCCTCCCAATTCATCTACTAGGCCGTATCACGAATGATATAATTAGGACGGAAGGCCTAGTTTGTATTGACTTTGAAGAACAAGATGATACGGCGCAATGGAAATGAAGAGATTTGGTAAAATAACATTTCTGTGATTCATCATATCACAAATGTCGATCATTTTGAACACACTCCTGACCCACTAATATCCTGATTTTTTCCAAGTGAATAAAATGTCAGTACGATTTTTACTACTTGTTAGTTCTGTTGTGCATGGGCATTGACAACATTACTTAAGTCCAGAACTGGAAAACCAATGCCCAAAACCAATGTTCCAACAATTTTTTGTTCCATTTATGAATCAAAAGAATAATTGCCTCTAGTCAAAGTGCCGAACAATCGGCTACACAATATTTTCTTCCTGAACAGGCGTTCCCGTGCTGTCCAGAATCAGGTTATAATTAAGTAGATAACCATTTTAAAGCTCGATGCAATTCAAGCACTTGCCTCGTCACAACTTCAACCCTGCATGACATTGTCGACGATGAGAAAATTGAAGAACTTCACAAACGTGTTGAAAATATGTTGGTGAGTGAGTGAATTTGCAGCAATCAAACTGTTCAACCGGGAAAGCCCTTCATAATTACAAAAAGATAATTATGTGACGTTCGCGCAGCGTTCTGCTGGATTATAATTGATCTTACCGTGATACCGTTCAATTTTGACTGAGACAATTCTACTGAAAAATTCCTAAGTCGATGTATGAAACATTTTATGACTAGGTGATCATTTCTTATAACGTGTAACAAACATGTCGTTGACAAGAGCCGTCGGCAGCACTTCAAGGTAACCTATATTATTAAGTTACTGAGAAGCCTGGGCGAGGCTGCTCAGGCGGCTCAGCAGTGAACTGCCTCAGGGAGATTAGGCCTTTACTAAGACTGGCGCTACTCGATCTTCATTTGGGAGCTCGTAAAGAACACGCTTGTGCTACACAAACTTCCTCGAACGAGCCCACACTGAGTCACCCCACTTAGGCTGTCTGGGCGCAGACTCGAGAGGCTTTCAGACAAGAGTTGTCGCTGTTCTGGTATTTCACAAAAAAAAAAATTGCCTAAGAGACGTGCTTCAGAGACATATAAATCTGGTCAACTTAGCTTTGGTATTATTTAGTTAGAGCAACTAAATAATACCGCAAGCAGGCAGAGCGCTGACTTCGTACGAGTTGAGAGTAGAGGGCGCGAGGTCAGAGAACATCAGAGCTGAGGATACAGAGCAGATCAAATGGAGTAGAGGGCGTGAGGTCAGAGAACATCAGAGCTAAGAATACAGAGCAGATCAAATGGAGTAGAGGGCGTGAGGTCAGAGAACATCAGAGCTGAGGATACAGAGCAGATCAAATGGAGAAGAGGGCGCGAGGTCAGAGAACATCAGAGCTGAGGATACGGAGCAGATCAAATGGAGTAGAGGGCGTGAGGCAGAGAACATCAGAGCTGAGAATACAGAGCAGATCAAATGGAGTAGAGAGCGCGAGGTCAGAGAACATCAGAGCTGAGAATACAGAGCAGATCAAATGGGGTAGAGGGCGCGAGGGCAGAGCACATCAGAGCTGAGAATACAGAGCAAATCAAATGGAGTAGAGGGCGTGAGGTCAGAGAACATCAGAGCTAAGAATACAGAGCAGATTAAATGGAGTAGAGGGCATGAGGTCAGAGCACATCACAGCTGAGAATACAGAGCAGATCAGATGGAGTAGAGGGAGTGAGGTCAGAGCACATCAGAGCTGAGTATATAGAGTAGATCAAATGGAGTAGAGGGCTTGAGGTCAGAGCCCATCAGAGCTGAGAATACAGAGCAGATCAAATGGAGAAGAGAGCGTGAGGTCAGAGAACATCAGAGCTGAGTATATAGAGCAGATCAAATGGAGTAGAGGGCGTGAGGTCAGAGCACATCAGAGTTGAGAATACAGAGCAGATCAAATAGCGTAGAAGGCTTGAGGTCAGAGCACATCACAGCTGAGAATACAGAGCAGATCAAATGGACTAGAGAGCGCGAGGTCAGAGCACATCAGAGCTGAGAATACAGAGCAGATTAAATGGAGTAGAAGGCTTGAGGTCAGAGCACATCAGAGCTGAGAATACAGAGCAGATCAAATGGAGAAGAAGGCTTGAGGTCAGAGCACATCAGAGCTGAGAATACAGAGTAGATCAACTGGAGTAGAGGGCGCGAGGTCAGAGCACATCACAGCTGAGAATACAGAGTAGATCAAATGGAGTAGAAGGCGTGAGGTCAGAGCACATCAGAGCTGAGAATACAGAGCAGATCAAATGGAGTAGAAGGCTTGAGGTCAGAGCACATCAGAGCTGAGAATACAGAGTAGATCAAATGGAGTAGAGGGCGCGAGGGCAGAGCACATCAGAGCTGAGAATACAGAGTAGATCAAATGGAGTAGAGGGCGCGAGGTCAGAGCACATCACAGCTGAGAATACAGAGCAGACCAAATGGAGTAGAGGGCGCGAGGTCAGAGCACATCAGAGCTGAGTATACGGAGCAGACCAAATGGAGTAGAGGGCGTGAGGTCAGAGCACATCAGAGCTGCGAATACAGAGCAGATCAAATGGAGTAGAGGGTGCGAGGTCAGAGCACATCAGAGCTGAGAATACAGAGCAGACCAAATGGAGTAGAGGGCGTGAGGTCAGAGCACATCAGAGCTGAGAATACAGAACAGACCAAATGGAGTAGAGGGCGCGAGGTCAGAGCACATCAGCGCTGAGAATACAGAGCAGATCAAATGGAGTAGAGGACCCTAGGTCAGAGCACTTCAGAGCTGAGAATACAGAGAAACACTGAGTGCGAGATCAGTGCAGATTAGAATTAATAAAATGAAAACAACGCAGTTCAGAGAGTCTGGGAACTGAGTAGATTATAGCAGTTAGTATTAGAACAGAACAGTTCAGAGCAGAGAGTTTGAGAACAGACAAGGTCAGGTTAGGTTTGGGGATAAGGGAACTGATCATATCGAAGCAGAGCGTATGAGAACATAGCAGATCAGACTACAGCATATAGTGTGGGAACAGAGCAGATCAGACTACAACATAGTGTGTGAGAACAGAACAGATTAGACCACAGCATAGAGTGTGAGAACAGAGTAGATCAGACTACAACATAGTGTGTGAGAACAGAGCAGATCAGACTACAGCATAGAGTGTGAGAACAGAGCAGAACAGACTACATCATAGAATGTGAGAACAGAGCAGAACAGAGAAAATGAGAACTTAGCAGCACAACAGGACAGAAAATATGAGAACAGAGCAGGGCATAGCAAGTGTGAGAACAGACCAGAGCAGATCAGAGAGTGTGAGACCAGGACAGAGCAGATCAGACAGTGTGAGACCAGGACAGAGCAGAACAGAGAAGATCTGATCAGAGACTAAGAGAACAGAGCAGACAGTTACAGAGAATATGCAAGCAGTTGATAAGAGTAGGAATTTGAAACAGAGCAAATCAGAGCGGCAAGAAAGTGAACATTGCAGTCAGAGAAAGGAGTACTATTTAAACTGATCATCCAACTGTTGATTTGTTTCCTCGTCTCTAATACAGTGTAAATTTCATGTGTTCCATCGACTCCAATGAAAGCTCCCGGTGCCCAATACGACGTTTCATATGCTACTGATTGCAGTCCGGCTCACAGACACGTTCATACACACATGGCATATTCCAACGTAAGCTCTTTTGAGCCCAAAACAACGCTTCATTTATCTACTGATTGCAGTCCGGCTCACAGACACGTTCATACACACATGGCATATTCCAACGTAAGCTCTTTTGAGCCCAAAACAACGCTTCATTTATCTACTGATTGCAGTCCGGCTCACAGACACGTTCATACACACATGGCATATTCCAACGTAAGCTCTTTTGAGCCCAAAATAACGCTTCATTTATCTACTGATTGCAGTCCGGCTCACAGACACGTTCATACACACATGTCATATTCCAACGTAAGCTCTTTTGAGCCCAAAACAACGCTTCATTTATCTACTGATTGCAGTCCGGCTCACAGACACGTTCATACACACATGGCATATTCCAACGTAAGCTCTTTTGAGCCCAAAACAACGCTTCATTTATGTAGTGATTGCAGTTTGGCTCACAGACACGTTCATACACGCATAACACAATCAAACTTGCACAAAAGCCGGATGAAATGTGTTGCACCCTGAAGAGTTATTGCTGTATACTTCATAGTCTTTGTTAATGCAAAACAACTCCGAGCCTTCAGATTTATGCCAGAAGTTTCAATTAGGAAAATGAGACCTCTCCATTTTTTCTTTGCTATTTTCCTAGCATTCGTTTGTTGGACTAAGATTTACAGAGAAGATGTTAGATTGCTGAGCAAATGGCTCGCGGTGTCATTTTGATCGATGCAATTTAACGTCTACCCATTCAATTCATGGAAAACTTTTTTCAACGTTGCTCATTGATGGTAGCAGCGACGAGATGCGTAGAGCGGGAATCCAATACGAGAAGTTCGAGGTTCTTTGAAGATGACAAGGAAACTGAAATGCGAATGCTAATGATTTGTTATCCGTGACGCAATTTGCCAATATTCGACAAACTGCTTCTCATCTCCACTTTTTATTCTACGGATCTAGTTACATAAGATATTTCTAGTGTCAGTTCACTGCCCTCTACTATTAAGGTGCTGCAACCCTCAAAATCTTGTGATGAGAGTAGTCATCACACCTTCTTGCAGCACTTCTGTCCAGTATTTGCAGCGCTGGTAGCTGGGATCCTTCTGTTCTTTAGAAGAAAGAAGATGCTGTTCATCGTAGGATTTTATCATTCATTTGTCTAAATTGTTTGCAATCAACAGCCGTGGTAGTATGGATACTTTAAATATGTATACAACATTGAGCGTTATGTAAGTTTTAATTAAATCATAACTGTGTACTTTCTTCTGCCGATCATTGGCGAAACGCGTCACTGAGAATAAATTATAATCTTTCGTACTCTTGGTTCCCTTGGCATCTTCAAGGAAATGTTCATATGAAATGTTTCATAATTACCACGCAAGTTGAAACTCTAAGTTCCATTATTTTCAAGCCGAATTACATTATTTTCAATGCGTTATTCCTCCATGCCCCTCTTGTAATTTATATTTTTACGTTTGGTAACTGAGTATTTTTAAACAAAACTTGTGTCCAATGCTTTCAAGTCGATGTTATTCCAAATTATTATAGATTTTTTTAAAGATCTTCTGACCATCAGTATTATTATTTACGAATCAATCGGGATGTCTGTGTTGCTACATTTTATCTATTTTATCTGTTTTCTTTACAACATTATTCATTATTTATATTTTGTCGATTTGATAAGGATAAAAGTTTAACATTGAACTATTTCATTTGTGAATGAAGTTGGCCGCGCTTGTTTTCATATATTCTAGTTAGATATTCCTTTTCTGAATTAATTATAAAAAAATGTTTCGTAAAAAGCTGTGATACTTAAATTTTTCGTCGTAATGTTTGATAATAATAAAAAATCGGCTGCCCATTTTTAATTTAATATTTTATATAGACTATCATATGAATAAATGAATAAAACTGTGCATTACAACAGATACATGGAAACACATAATCAGCACCTAACGATCGCCTACAATTTTTTCTCCAGGTTGCCTAAAAACCTCTATATTTTTAAAGTGTATGAACTTTTTATGTTTCATTTTTGATCTGAGATACTGCACCTAAAATGTCTTAGGCTAAATAATTGAATTCCTGTAGAAGTGTTTCACCTTGCATTGATATCCTGAACTTCCACGCCATGAACGTGGCAGCAAAAAGATACTTTCAGATTCATCCATCTTCACTGTCGACATGTCTTCCTCTCGCCGCCCTCTTCTTGTAGGCCTACAAAACACTCCGTGACAGGGAACAGGCGACGCGATGCTGATCCTCTCACATTCCTTTGGGTCAGAGATTAAAAAAAAATCGGTCACAGAATCTGGATTTTATCCACTACTCTTGCTGTGCCATTTCTGGTTTGCCAAACCTGTTTTTTTTTGCTGTTTTTGTCGACTCAAAGAACAAAATAAAATATATTTAGACACTTCATTAACATCTTAAATGCAAGAAGTAGTATTACAATTTGTTGTAGCAGTATTCTCCAGACCCCCACACCCCCACCGTGAGGCTAAACAACACGCCAGAAGACCTCATAATCAGTATTATTCAATTAATTTACACTGCTGAAGAAAAAGCTTTAACACTCTCATATCTACAGCGGAAAATCCTTCGGCAGAAGTTTCCATCCGAACAAATTTGCGTAATTACAGTTTGCTGCAGTCACTCGTGATCTGAAATTTTCTGCTCTTTGGAAGTCTGAAGTGTTTGAAGTAGGGCGGCAGTGCTTGAGTTCGAGGGTCTGCCTTCCAAAGCTTAGTCTGACGAGAAGGCCAGCAGAGAGATATTTCGAGAGGGAGCACCGCTGTAGCTCGTTCGTGGACGGAGAATTGCGACGTAACCAGCTTTTGTCAAGGGAGAAGTGAGTGTCGCTTCATGAAAACTGTTAGGATTATTATCAAACGGATAAATATATTAATTAATTGAATTTGTCACTATCTGCATGTGTTCATTTTATAATCGTGCATGGTAAGATATCCCCATTGGTGAATCACAGTTTATGGTAAAATTTTGCCTTAACCGTATCGCTATTTCAACAGTTGGAGTGAGATAAAGTACAACAACAATCCAACCTTCCGAAGTAATATTTATTTTGCTTCAGCTACAATGGTTCTACATGGATTACTCAGAGTTCGACTCAAAAGCTGACGTATGTAATATTTTCCGAAGGATGATGCGCTAAACTTTTATCTGAAAGTTCTCTTCTTCTTATACTCGCTTCATGTATCGCAATTGACGAGCCAAATTCTCAATACAGTAGTTCTGCTCTAGTCTCCTTTTCAATTCTTTCGACTTTTCGGTCAAGGTTGCGCCCCTTTGATCAGATAAATATATTCTATTTCACCAAAGAGAGAAGAACATTTTCCAACCCACACCATGAAACAGCTTTTAAAGTTCAAATTCAGTGGATGCATTTTTCCGACCATAATAAGTTCACTGGTTGATAGACAGATTTTTGTTTCAATTCGTTACTTGTGGATTATAATTTTTTTTTTAACGTTAAGAAGTAAATGCTGAAATTTCATCTGGTTTCGATGAATGCAAAGAACTCCGTCGAATGCTATCCACTCCTCTGAACGTACTGCTTCTAGTCTCAGAGAAGTTAACAAAAAGCGAAGAGATTGTCAACTTACAAAGTGATCGAAACTATGGGTTTTATAGTAAATTTTCCTAAATATCGATGCACCAGTTGCTACTTTTGAGCTCCCGGGATTTTGTTAGGATTTTTTTTTCTTTGACACGCGGAGTCCCGTGTTTGCTTTGAGACGGTTAAGATCAAAATAAACGCCTGCCAGGTAGAGGGATCCAAAAAATCTTGGAATCACGTGGATAAATTTTTATCATAGGCTCACAAGATTCATAAACATTTTTGGTAAACAAGAATAGTTCGGAAAAAAAGTGACGGCATACGCAGAACACTTCCATTTTTTCTGGATCCTGTTATACGAATGTGTTCTGAACCAGCGCAAATGAAAGAAACCTTCAGTAAAAAAATCCAGCTCAAGGAAATGATGAATGAGTGAGATGTAAAGTGGGTGAACTACCAAACTCATGAAATGGTTTTTCCTACCAGAACGTACATGAAGTTAACCCAGTTTACATGCCAGCCGTTCATTGCACTCTTCCACTTCTATTACATGTTAAGCCGTAGCCTCTCCAGCCCCTTTGCCATCATCCCTCCGTTTCCAGCAGCTGGTATACAACTGCAGTATTTGAGTATCAAACTAATAGCATTTGCAGCTGCACTTTTTAAAACTCGTATGGCATGAAAATATTTATTAGAAAACATACAGAGAGAAAGTGCAATGAGATATTGTAATTTTTAGCGTGCTGCTCTTTTCCCTCCTTCAACATATACATTAACGATCATTGCACATGGCTGGGCAGCTGAATACCGCGTGAACTCCGTGGACACTGTTAGCCACTTTGAAGCCCACTCATGGGTCGATAACCCCTCAATCTCTGGAAACATTCAGATTTAGTCAAACCCATTTTAACACAATAATTGTGATCTCTTTGATGAAAATTAGATAAATAGAATCACTTCTACGGCTCACATCACTCCGTCTCCAGGGTAAAGATTGATCAGTTTAACCTAACCGACTTAAACTAAACGGTGTCCCCTCTAAAAACTGACAGATACGTGCGAGGAAACCAATCACTTATGTCAAGTGTAAGATCCATTAACATAACAAGTATATTGACTGCAGAAAGAAAGGACTCATATATACAATAAGTATTTATTTTTTGGCATTGTGATGTAGAGGGATCAGCCTCTCTGTAATTTAGATCTATATTGCCCGAACAGCTGTTCACCGCCTCAGGGGCCGATATTGGTTCGAGCAGCCGCTGCTGTTATTGCCATTACATTAATCATGGTTATTTTGCACGAACCGATGTTAATGATTGTTGCTTAGGATGCTGCCAATTGATCTATTGATTCCAACCATCGGATACATAATATGATTTTTTTGACATGTGTATGACATTTTTCGACATTCATTTTCGCGACTTCAGCAACGCAACGCCAACTTCGTGCTCTATAGTACTTTAGACAATACATAAGAGCGCCTCAACCGGTGGACCTGGAAATTATAAGTTGAGAAGTATGTAAAGCATTATTAACCTTTGCATTAACATGCTACACAATTGTGTTTCGTTATATCTTCTCTGATGCACATCTTCTATGGCATCCCCCAGTACCGAGAACAGATCTTGAACGATGTGAACGTTTTTTCCATGTAGCTGATGAAGACTCATCTTATAGACACTAAGCCAGCCTTCCAGTCGATTATCACTTGTTGACTTCATGACTGCATCCACCATTGCGCTGTATTTTGATCTTCTGTTATTTCCTTGGTCGTTAAACATCAGCTGCACAGCGACTTGCGAGCGTCTAATGAAGGCTTGTGTAGCGTCGTGGTCAGTGGGCGGAGCAGTGTCCAGGTGTAGCGTGATCAGTGGGCGAAGCAGTGTCCAAGTGTAACGTGTTCAGTGGGCGAAGCAGTGTCCAGGTGTAGCGTGATCAGTGGGCAAAGCAGTGTCCAAGTATAGCGTGGTCAGTGGGCAAAACAGTGTCCAAGTGTAACGTGATGAGTGGGCGAAGCAGTGTCCCAGTGTAGCGTGATCAGTGGGCGAAGCAGTGTCCAAGCGTAGCGTGATCAGAGGGGAAAGCAGTGTCCAGGTGCCGCGTGATAAGTGGGCGAAGCAGTGTCCAAGTGTAGCGTGATCAGTGGGCGAAGCAGTGTCCAAGTGTAACGTGATCAGTGGGCAAAGCAGTGTCCAAGTGTAGCGTGATCAGTGGGCAAAACAGTGTCCAAGTGTAACGTGATCAGTGGGCAAAGCAGTGTCCAAGT
>SDVV010019493.1:0-13519 GCA_016164225.1 Gammarus roeselii | reverse complement strand
CATCCTAACAAATACATCTGCCGAGTCATAAAGAACATGCGTTCCTGTTATCTCTACGTATCAACAGTAACTAACTTGATCAAATTTGTCTTAACATAAAACTACAATGACTGAGAAATACAGTGCCTGAGTCGCTAACAAAGAACATACACCCTAACCAGTACGTTCGATAAAAGGATCAAATATCTAGCCATCCTAAATCTAATTCATTCACAAATAACATGTATCCTAATTCCTTCACTAAAAGCAAACATCCTAATTCCTTCACTAAAAGCAAACATCCTAATTCCTTCACAAAAAAATGCATATATGGACTCCCAATCTCACGCACCTGACTTCCCTCTTTCCCGTCACACTCTATGAACCGTCGATACCTCCGTGACCTAAATAGAATACCGCAGTCGCGATAAGACCCCAACAAATGCATTAGCCGAGTCACAAAAAAAAACCTCCGTTCTTGGAATCTCTATGAAGCAAAAAATGCATTAGCCTGTCCGAGTCACTAACAAATAACAAAGATCCTAACCAATACATTCGATAAAAAGCTTCAAATATCTAGCCATCCTATTTCCTTCACTAAAAGCATACATTCTAATTATCGTAATACCTTCACAAATAACATACATCGAGTCACTAATATATAACTACAGTATCAGAGAAGTACAGCGTCTGAGTCACTAACAAATAACATACTTCATAACCAATACATTCGATAAAAGGTTCGAAGATCTAGCCATCCTAATACCTTCACTAAAAGCATACAGTGTCAGAGAAGTACAGCGTCTGAGTCGCTATCAAATAATAATAACAAATAACAAACATCCGATTAAAAGGTTCAAATATCTAGCCATCCTATATCTAATTCATTCACAATTAACATACATCCTAATTATTATCTAACTAATTTCCTTCACTAAAAGCAAACATCCTAAATCCTTCACAAATAACTACCAAAGAGTCAACTATTTATCCATTGGCGTTTATGTAACACTTTTCCAGGGCGACTTTCGTACCTACTTTCTGGCTGGGCCGTTTCGTACCTACTTTCTGTCTGGGCGCCGTTTCGTACCTACTTTCTATCTGGGCCGTTTCGTACCTAATTTTTAGGGCGATTTTTGTACCTAATTTTTAGGGCGATTTTTGTACCTATACCTACTACTAATATGTCATCACGAAGGATCTCCACCGTAAAAGGCTGAGAGGTCACTTACCACGTTACATCCACCAATTCATGCAGAATCGCACCTTCAGGGTTAAGTTCGGTGACAGCCTGTCATCACCATATCTGCAAAAAATGGGCGTCCCCCAAGGAAGCATCCTCGGTGTCACTCTTTTTATACTAAAAATTGACCAGATAGCAGACATTCTCCCGCGCGACGGAAGATTGCTTTCATCACTATACGTGGACGACTTACAAATAAGCTACAGGCACTCTAGCCTCTGAACAATTTAACATGAACTCCAGAAATGTCTAAACCTTGTCGGAAATTGGGCCTCCTTAAACGGATTCCGATTCTCGCCCTCCAAAACGAAAAGCATGCACTTTACTCTTGTGCCCGGCTTACACCTAAAACCAGCCCTAACGCTGAACAACACTCCGCTAGTATACGAGGAATCAATAAAATTCCTCGGTCCTGTGTGGGACCCTTAACTCACTCACATGGCGACCTCATATTACAGCCGAGCAGACTCGCAGCAAAAAGGCCACCGGACTTATCCTCTCGGTAACATTTTTGAAATTCGGTGTCGATATGGACACCGGCATGACGTTATTCAGGACAATAATACGCTCGCGCATTGACTATGGAGCAATTGTTTACGATTCAGCAGCCAAAACCACCCATGGAATTCTCCCCATCATCGTAAACAACGCCCTGCGTATCACAACCGGTGCGTTCCGTCCCACACCCGTTTAATCCCTGAACATGCTTGCTAATGAGCTTCCTCTTTCGCTCCGGAGAGACAAACTCTCACTACAGTATCATTTCAAGACAAGGAGCTACATCAATAGCCCAGCACTCAGCGACCTCACCAGCATTCTCGATAAACGCCTCTTTGCGGCTAAGAAGAACGTATGCTCACCTTTTTCTCTACGTGTGGACAACTTACTGACCTCTCTGAACATCAGTCGCAAAGCAATCAAGCCTTCATTTTCCTATCGTATTCTTCAAATTAACACACCAACGTGGATGATCAGCCCACCGCTGGTCAACCTAGATTTGCAAATGTACCCCAAAGCAAACAACCCCAACCAACGCGTACCACCGAGCATTCTCGCGACTACTTGAGCACTGCCATATATACACTGACGGCTCCAAAACATCGGATGGAGTGGGAGCTGCCGCTGTAGACGAAGGAACCTCGCGTTCTGCCACCCTACATCAAGAGGCCTCTGTATTATTTGCAGAGCTGCAGGCACTCGAATTGGCCATCTCCATTACAAATTGTGACCTCCTCCCCAAATATGTTATATTTTCAAATAGTCTGAGCGTTCTCACCAAGCTGAAAACTCTGCACTTTGATCACCCTGCTCTTAGAAAAATGCAACACAAACTATTCACAATGTCAAAGGCGGGGCAAGCGGTCGAGTTCTGCTGGTTCCCTGGACACGTGGGAATAAGAGGAAACGAGCGCGCAGATTCCCTCGCTAAAAACGGGTGTCTACCCAGCAAAAACAATTCTTCTATATACATTACCGAGACTGGTTCCCAGTCAACAACTCACGCAGGACCACATGATGGAATGACTCTTGGCAACAGATTGAACAAAAAATACACGCAGTTAAACCATCCGGGGGAGAGTGGGACACCAGGTTTTCTAATAGGGGAGACCAAATGTTCATTAACCGCCTATGCACGTCACACACGTGATAACCCGCAATCACCAATGACATGGGACCGGACGCACAACCATGCCCCTGTTGCCACCAAGGGGCAATCAGTGTGAAACACTTACTTATGGATTGTGACGCACTCGCAGCAGCCCGTCGAGCCTTCTTGAGACCTCTGTGCAAACTGCAACGCCTGCTCACAGAAACAAAACACCGAAAAAAACTGATCGCTCTCGGATAACATACCAGACTATAGGAAGTCGTGTGAAACTAACGAGGTTTGAATCATCTCTGTTCCTGAATTCGCTGTCCTTCCAGCGTATTAATTAAGAACTTTAACTTGACTTCGTGCGCGAAGCTATGCAGAATCAACGGATCTTTGTGCCCTACGGAGGAGCACTCAGTGACTAAACGTTGGAGCTCCGGTGGAAAACAGAAGAAACTACTACTACTCCACGTAGTGTCGTTTGCTTTTTACTCGTCTAAAAATATGGAAACCACATGCTCTCTTCGTACGAAGGCCTGTCTAATGATGATTCTAGTCGTACGATGTGGTCCGTTGTGGACTGGCGCTTGCGGCCACTTCACTATAGGTTGTTAAAGCTTGCGGACTCGCTTGATAAACTGGCGTGTACTCACAGAGAACAATTTTTCGCAATACATTAACGGGACTGGTTCCCTATCATCCACTTACATATAACATCCCGAAGGGACGAAATGTGACAACAGAGTGGACAAAAAATGCTTCTAGTCAAACCTTGTGTTGAAGAATGAGAAACAAAGTTCACCAACAGAAAAGACAAAGTGTTCATCAACCGCTTGTGCACAGGACACATGTGGATAACTCACAACCACCTAATGGACATTGGACCAAACGCGCCACCATGCCCCTGTTGCCAACAAATGACTATGATGATGAAACACTTACCGATTGACTGCAACGCACTCGCAGCAGCCCGAGCTGCTTCCTTAAATCCTCCGTGCAACCTACAATGCCTACTCACTGACCCAACCTTCCGGAAAAGCGTATCGCTTTCGGAAAACACACCGGACTATACGAAGTTGACTAAACCTCAAACACCTGTGCAAGTGAGGTGGTCACTCCACCTCATTATACACAGAGATAACAATACATTTACGTAGATACGCGTTAACTCTTTCCGTTCTTGTACGCACTAATATGCAAATTTGCCACAATCAAAATATGTACTTGATTTCACCTTGACAAGACTAATTTTTCCGCACGCGAGGCTGTGCGAACTTACCAGAATTAGTGACTGTCGCGCCATATAATGATCACGTTGAGGCTCCGGTGGAAATGAGGCACAAATCAAATCAAAAATAATCATAGCGACTGAATTTACCGTTTGCGTCGCATTTGCACTCAACGTCTCAAGTTTTGCACAGTTCTTCTTTTCCAGGTGAAGCTAAATCAAAGATAGCGGCATACGAGCGTCTAAAGGACTCACGTGCAGTCTGTGCTCTCTTCAATTGGTTGACCTGACGTATACGAATCCGAAGTCTCTATTCGTCATTTTCTAAAACGAAAATTATAATCATGTAAAACATTCCACAGTCTGTATTTTTCACGTTAAAAAGTGTTGAAAACACTGTTTGGTGGTGCATAAAGTGAGTTATTATCGGATATATTTGGTTTTAATATTACCAATTTTGCATTAACCGAACAAAGGGATCGGAATCACCCAGCTTTATAATAACATTCGTCCATGATGGAAAGAAGGAACTGAGGTGGCCGGCGTGGTGTAGTTTCAGATGACTTCCATCAAGAGATATGCGTCGACTGAAGGTTGGGAGGGTAGAAGCCTCGTTCCACGAGAAAATTGATTCGCAATGGCATGAGCATAGCAAGGGAGGTAGCAGACTAAAAAAAGGAATGAAGAATAAAATCTAAATAGTCAGTACTTAATCGTCCATTCAATGATTTAATGAACATGCCTCGTTGAGAACATGTAACCTCCATTAAGTACGGTATCGCAGGCTAAGAGGAGGAAATGAGCTAGGCGGTATCTAAAAATACAGTTTCCTAATTCATTCATACTGGACGACGGCATGGGCTTCCGGAGGGCTGAACTTCAGTTAGGTAGCTAGAATATTGTCAACCATAGAAGATCCCTTATCATCAACAGTAGACATATAAAGTTATGTTTCAGGAAGTACCATTATACTAATCCTGTCAGTGTGTCTGTCACGCGGCGCAAAGAAGAACTAAAACATCTATTGTATATTGATTCTGGCTGAATTATTAGATTTCAAAGATGAGAAGGCAATGGTCCAGCAACATCCTTTCAATTCTGGATCTAGAAGTAAGCCTTTGCAGAGTCGCTTTAAAAATGTTTGCTGTAATAAATGGTAATTGACTACGAGCCTGTCGACGTCGCAGCAGAATCAATTTCACGGTCTGCAATAACCTGTTCTCTTCTTTCCCGTTGCTGATCGTCATGGAAGTTTATTTTCCGCAAACAAGTGCCGGGTTTCGCTACCGTAATAAAACAGTTCAAAAAGTACTACGGTACTACAATGGTAACGACAAAAAAGTGGCGCTGGTAGTGGTACCGTTAGAAAAAAACAGAACAACCACCGGAAGCACCGCCGGTATTTGTACCCATGATTACATAAAAAGACGCACCGGCACCCCAATAAGGAATAAAGAGCTTAACATGAAACGTCGCCCTGTCACCCCCAGTTATGAGTAGCATAATATACAACTCTCCGTTAGCTTCCTCCAAAATGAGCAGCTTTTCATGAACGCATCGCTGTCTTCTCTTGTATTGAGTAGCATTACATACAATACCGCAATGGCACCTCCGGTAATGATTAGCTCTAAATTAAACGCAGCGCAGGCACCCCCGGTAATGAGTAGCTTTACATGAAACGCAACTCTGGCTCCAACAGTAATGAGCAGCATCTCTCGAAACGTTGAGCTGGTTTCCCCAGTAATGAGCAGCATTACCTGAAACGTTGAGCTGGCTCCCCCAGTAATGTGCATCATCACCTAAATCGTTGTGCTGGTACGCTGGTGAATGCACGGAAATAATAATTACCTCAATGACGTCAGGCGGTGAACTGAGCTTCGGAATGACAGGACGGCTGGCTTGAGTGGCTGTCGGCGGGCACCGTTCGTTGATGTAAAGCCGTTCGAGCTAGAAATGGTGACACCAAGAACCGACAGCAAACTGATGAACAAAATGTTTCGTATCCAGTAAGCAACTAGTCTTCGGAAGACAAAATATCAAAGAGTTAACTGACTGATGTTTTTAATACTCCTTTACCAATTGGAAATAAAAAAAATTGAGGATCATTAGATATTAGAAGAATATTCCCTAAAAAAAATATTCTAGTAACAACGGAAAACGAAAAATCGTCGAAATTTATTCCGAAGAGATATTTCTATTTCTAAATTGAATGTTTGAAAACGATCCAGTTCCCGATTTTCAGTTAGGGTTGCAAGGTCTTTACCTATAGAAATCATAACAAGTACATAGATCCATTGATCTTAACATAGTTCAAATAATTGTAATATATCGTCAGCGTACGAAAAAATACACAAAAGATATTCCATCTCAGGAGTCCAGTGACAGAGTAGAATATTTTTTTCTTCTCTAAAGCAGTCTTGACAGATAGCAGAAAAGGTAGAAGTTATTCCTCTGCAGCAGTCTAGACAGGGAGTCTTTATGGCGGCCTTCGCAACAGTCTAGACAGGGAAGGGAGTCTTTATAGCGGCCTTTGCAGCGAGCAGAAAAATAATGGTATTCCTACGCAGCAGTCCCGAGAGGGAGCAGAAAAGGCCGTCATTCCTACGCAGCAGACCAGAGAGAGAGCAGAAAATGCAGTTAGTTTTTTGCAGCGGAGTTTACAGATAGCAGAATAATAAATTTATTCCGTCACAGCAGCCAAGAGAGGGAGCAGAAAAATCAGTCATTTGTAGGCAACAATACAAAAAATGAAGAACAACAACAGCTTTTACGCAATGGTACTGGAGAGAAGAAAAATGGTTTATTGCCCATCCAGCGAAAGACGGATCAGCGGCCTTGATAGGGAGCAAGAAATGCATTTATATCTTTGCAGCGGCCTTGTTAAGGTGCAGATAATTCATTTATATCTTTGCAGCGACTTTGATATGGAGCAGAAAATGTATCTACCCCTTTGCAGCGACTTTGACAGAAGCATAAAATGCATTTATATCTTTGCAGCGGCTTTGATAGGGAGCAGAAAATGCATTTATGTCCTTGCAGCGGCCTTGACAGGGAGCAGAAAATGCAGTTATACCCACGCAGTAGCCAAGAGAGGCAACAGAGATGGCCATCATTCCATCGCAGGGGCTTGAAAAGGGACAAGGCAATTATTCCGCCGCAGGGGGCTGTGGGCGAGGGGTGTGGATGTTGGAGGGAGGCATGGCACCGTGCCTCCCTCCTCTCTGCACCACAGCTTGGATATTACGTAGCCTGGTAAAGCTGGGCTTCAGAGTAGTTGACTTTGGTTCGAATAGAAAATATATTCAATCAAAAATTGAAAATAATTAGAAAATTCCTAACAACGTATTATGCTCATACAGCATAGCGGACTTCTAGTTTTTTATTAAATAAATCCATATTTGAAATATTTTTGATTCCACGAAAAACTGCGTTTTATCGTTCACGATACACAGCAGTTTTCCCAGTAGATGAATTGGTGTGTCCAAAATGTGATTACATTGTCTACCATTTTAATGAGATTGCACTGTCGTATGAGTATGTTTGTTATTGTTTTTTGAGTTAATAAACAAGAGCCAGATAACCCACCACACTGAATTACACATTGCCTCGAATCCGTATGATTCAACTAACGAAAACCAAGTAAAAATATTTTATATAAATGGCCAAACAATGTAGAGGAACCAGTAGCTTTGAACAAAATAATGAAACATTTTCGTCGAAACATCATACATGTTTTCAGGAATACTTTAATTTTAGGAATAGGTAATAGACTATATGCATGATTTAATTCTGAACGAACCCGAGGCCACAACTTAAAAGAAGCACTGGGATCACGCTCCCAACAAAGTGGTGTAAACAAGACGCTCTAATGAGTAAACTTAAACCTCAAGAAAAATATTCGTGATTACCTCATCAAAATGCAATTTAATGACGTGAAAGAAAATGCTCTAGAGGATTTCATCAAAGTAAACTCTGAGGAGCAAGCTTTCGGTGATGGTGAGAGGGGGTGCTTTCTTAGTGCCCCCAGAGTTTTTGACCCGTTCAGAGGGTGGCGATAATATTTGTGCTGATGCACTGCACAGGTGGTGCATAAGATCCTGGTGCACATTTTGAATCTACGGATGGTTTCTGAACAGAAGAGGTACTGATTGGATACTTTGATTTGTGAGCTGAACTTGTCACAGGCCACCAAGTGAAAATGGCGCGAGGGTAGCGCTTGCAGAGCTTGTGACTTGAAACCTGAAGTGCAAACACAGTGAGAGAGGGCACCAAAAGGCAAGGATGTCAGCAATGCAGGTGGAGATGAGAACAACGTACATGTGGATGATGTACTAAGTTTTCTAAGAGCAAGAAGAAACGTCATTCCGATAGACGATCTGGTTGCAATAGCAAAGACAACATACAGTGCGGAGGCAGCGAAGAAGGCTTTGGAATCGTATGTAAATGTTCAGCCCCAGGTTCCAGTTACAGCGTCATCCAGTGGCGGAGAGAGAGACTGTCGTCCCGTCGAGGGGCCTCGACAGCGCCTGAGGCTGCTATAAAGACTATTCTACGTCTGATGAGTGAAGATGACCCACGTTTTCCACTATTTGCAGGCAGCACTTGGCATTGATAAAGTCCCCTCGGTTGACTTGTGAAATATAGATGCAGCTCATATTATTACGCAAACCCGTGACGTCAGAATCGAAATGCCGTCTCATACTGAAGCAATTAAGAAGATTCAACAGTCACCAGATGAGGTACAAAGCCTTGCCAAAGTCCCACGCAGTTGTGACTGCAATGCTGATAGGATATCAAAGAGAGAAACGTGTATGACAACAATGCTTGCCGAGAAAAAATCGTCCAGTATCATAGAAGGTCCCCATGCACCGATAGTAAATAACTGAAGGCCTTCAGAGTGGTCGTACGTTTTTCAAAACCGTTTCTGCCCGGCCTCAAGACTTGTCAGCGCGGCGTACTATGATACCGCGACCGGCTGAACCTCACCACCACCAACGTAACCATCACTGATACTACAACCACTGACCTACTCTCGCTCTGGCAAGTACAATCGCCATCATTGACACCACTAAGCCCCTTAACACCACCATCACCACCGACATCACTACCTCAACGACAGCTGAAGGCGGACAACTCGTGTAAAACCCAATACAGTGACATGGTACGACAACAAATATCTTCACTAAGTCGCAACTCGAGCACTATATATGATGAGCAAACGTTGTCGAGCAATCAGGATATATTCATGGACGTGTCAGCAATTAGAAGAATAACCCTAACGTGAAGATAGGTAATGGGCGCACTCTTCAGGAGAGTTTCGCGACCAATGGCACTGCGAAACTCTTCGTGTCACTACCATATCCTGGAAGTAGGTTCCCTCCAAGAAAAAATGAAGGAACGTGTGAAGCAGCATCTTGGCGAAGAAACATCGTTCTTCAAGTGCAAAAAACGTCAAAGCACGTGAGGAAACACGACACCCTTTGAGATATATGGGGACGCAAATCTACTGGAGTCCGTGCTCTTTGACGAGAACATTTGGGATGAGAGAACCTGCCTACAGCTATTCAAGACCAACGTGCGCTTACCAAAAAGCTACGACCAGACAGATGAAGAAAGTGAAGCATGTTAGAGAACGGAGTAGGGAAATACATGTAAAGAGCAGAAGGCACGTAAGGGATCCAGTGCAGGGCGCGGAAGCTATATAATGGAGGTTAATAACGGTTGCAGAACAGAAGTTCGAATTGCGTCTCTGAATTGTTTTGGCTTAGCGGGAAATTGTGAATCCTATGTCGCAACCTCTGCAAAACCACTCAGCTAGTAGCTTTGCAGGAGACGTGGCTTCATCCCTGGCAGCTTAATGGAAATCAGGGTGGGGAGGCCACATGGGGGTTGTTTGACATTCGTTTGGCAATAATCTCAGAGCCCACACATAAAAATTTGGCAATACGATTGCAATAGAATCATGGGTCTGAGTGTTACATTTCTACAGTTCTTAAATGTATACTTCCCTGTTCTTGAGGGTATATAGGAGAGTTGGAAGGAGCAACAAGTGTGTATTTTAAGGGGATTCCAATGCCTCCCCACACACAAATAGGTTCATTGAGATTGAAAAGCTATTTGCTGAGCATAATGTTGCATTTCAGGACACAAGGCTGCTGCCACCTGACACGTCCACGCATGTGAATCACGGTCCTCTTCCCACCTCATGGATCGATAATTTTGCTTTGTACTCGCTGTTATTAGATGCAACAATTTCCTGTCACTTGCTGCCCGATGTTGCCTGCACGGATCACAGTGTTTTGGGGTAACTTTGAGTGTAGAGGGAATTCAGGTTCCAGACAACCAAACTCTCGCGAGGTTATGACGATTGATTGGAATTTTGAGAATAGGGGACTACTGGACAGATTCTAGTCTGAGCTCGATGTCCTTCTTACAAATATTCCTAATAGGCTTCTCAGAGTGAGTGAGGGTGTTGAATGATCTGTAGGACTGTACGAAGCAGTGTATATTAATTGCAGGACGGCGTGCTGTTTGCAGTAGAAAACCGAGCAGATATAACATCCCAGGTTGGAATGAACGAGCACGAAAACTGAATTATGTTGTACGAGACGCTGTATTTAATTGAAATTTTGCTGGAAGGCCTCGGGGAGGTCAACTTGCGGTAGCAATGAAGATAGCAAAGTCACGGTTTCGTAGAGAACTTGCGTTTTTTGACAGAAAACGAGCAACAGTTGCGTGCGCAGGCTCATCTACCCAAGGAGGTTGTATAGGTGGAGGCGGCACAGCCAGTCGTAACAACGCTAGCGAGTGAAGCCAAGCCACCGGCCACAGCCACATCATGCGGAGGACCGAAATACTGAATGATCATGAATTCCAGTAGGCTTGCACGCCAAAGTGTGCGAGAAAAAAAAAACTTTCGAAATTAGAAAAATGTGAAAATGTTATCAATGTCAGACGAACGCTGGTGCGCATAAGAAAAACGCTTAGACGAAACTGATTTCCGCGTCCAATTATTTGGAAATTCATGCGTAATATGTACGCACGCTAATGCGTACAGGTAGCATCGTCTAGACTAGTACAAGGTTTACGGCTACACGGACAAAGTCAGCTCTGGCAGCAACGCATCATGACCTAGACCGCCACACGGTCCAGGTCGACCACAGTACACTACATTTATTCAGGTAAGACTCAGACGGAACAAATCCTCGCCTTCAATCACTTAGAACTTCCAAGAGTAAGATGTACGCACGCTGGTGAGCACAAGTATCATCTTTGGGACTGGTAAAAGGTTTACGGCT
Source organism: Gammarus roeselii (assembly GCA_016164225.1). Taxonomy (NCBI): domain Eukaryota; kingdom Metazoa; phylum Arthropoda; class Malacostraca; order Amphipoda; family Gammaridae; genus Gammarus; species Gammarus roeselii. The sequence continues at coordinate 2,177 of SDVV010019493.1, read as the reverse complement.
ACACGGTCAAAGCCAGCTCCGACAGCAACGCAACACAATGTTTACAGCTACGCGGTCTAGTTAAGTAGAGGTACAATATAGTTATTCAGGTAAGATAAAGACTCAGACAAAACGAAACCCCGCCTCCAACCACTCAGAACTCCAAGAGCAATATGCGCGCACGCCAGTGCGCACAGATAGCATCGTCGAAATTGGTACAAGGTCTATGGCTTCACGGATTAGATCAACTCCAACCGCAACGCGTCACAAAGTTTATAGCTACGCAGTCCAGGTCAACCTCAGAAACTACATATGGTCCGTGCACGCGCGAGCGAGCACAGACTTAAGAAAAAACACCTATTCACAAAATCACAAACAGAAACTCCCGTCCAAACTCACCAGTATTGTTATACATGATAAAATTGTGCATCGTTAAAATGAAAGTAAGGGCAGGTTCGTCACGGGTAGAAATAGAGCCTGACAAATCCCGGAGAGTTACCCAAGTACCCCCGGGGCTTCCCGAGCTCCCCAGGTCCCTCGAGACCCCTCGTCTCATCTCATCTCAGCTTGTCTCGAATCATTTCGGCCAGTCTCGGCTCGTCGCGACCGACTCGACTTGCCTCAACATGTTCCGAATAATCTCGACGCCTCTCGACCAGCCTCGACGCGGTTCTCCCCCTCTGCGCTAGCAATCATGTGGACTGTAATAACAAAATTTTTCACTCAAGCATTTTAGGGGGAGAGTGGGGTGGCAAAGATGTCTTGGGTTTCAAAAGAGCCCGATGAATCCCAGAGGGTAACACAAGTCCCCCGGGTCTCCCGAGCTCACCGGGCCCCTCATCTCAGCTCATCTCGGCTTGTTTCGAATAATTTCGGCCAGTCTCGGCTCGTCGCGACCAACTCGACTCGCCTCAACATGTTTCGACTGATCTCGACGCACTTCGACCAGCCTCGATGCGACCCTCGCTCTCTGTGCCAGTAATCAGCGGACTGTAATAATAAAATGTTCTATTGTAGCATTTCACATAAATACATTTTTATGTGTATGGGTTTTACAGCGTATGGAGGAAAAAGCAGGGATCCCAGGGTTCAGAGGGGCCTCCAGCGGGTCCCAAAGTTTCTCAAGGGGGTACCAAAGGGTCTCAAGAGTGTCCCAAAGAGCCCCGGAAGAGTCCAAGTGGGCCCTTCCAAATTCCTTGGTCTTCCAAGTCCCCCGAGCTCCCGAAACCACCGGGTAACCCTCGGAGACAAGGTGACCCGCGAGTAACCCCCACTCCCGGGTCACCTTGTCTCCGCCAGCCTCGGTTCGTCTCGACTCATCGCCTCGCCAGTCGACTCGTCTCCACTCGCCTCACCCTGCCTCGACTCGCCTCGTCCTCTCCACGCACAGTACCATTCAAGACTTTCACTCGCTAAGATCAACAGCAACATAGTTTTACCTCATAGCCATCAAAACGCCTAACTGTGCTCGGACATTTATTAGGCGCCAAGGAGAGGGCCAATTCTCCTACCGTAGGTTGGACTAGACTAACTAACACACCGCATAGTCCACCTAGGGCCCCAGCGGGCGTCTAACGATACATGATTCAATAACCAATCCAAAATTGATCACCATGAAAAAAGGGCACAGATAAATAATAGAGCGCACGAAATAGGGAATAATTAAATAATAAAATAAAGTGTTAATAATCTATAAAATGAATAATCATCCATCCAACCCAACGGAACCTCATGATATTGTATAAAACACTGCAAAAACTGTATGTATGCTAGTTGAGATAAAACTAGGCGGTGTTGCACTGGATTATGTGGATGAATTTCCATATCTAGGACACATAGTCACATCAGATTGCACTGATGACAAGGATGCTGCAAAGCAAACAAGGCGGCAAAATGCAGTTGGGATTATACTGATACGAACATTCTCGTTTGCACCAAGGGAAGCTTAAGTCCAGCTCTTCAAATCATATTGTTACCCGATTTATTGCAATGCACTGTGGATAAAATACTTTCAATATAGCGTGAGAAAATTGTCAGTGAGTTATAATGACACATTTAGACGGCTGATGCAGGTCCCTCGCTCGACGTCAACGAGCTGTTTTTTTTTCTGAAAACCAATCAGATCACATCAAGGTACTGTTCCGTAAAGCGGCACACAGCCTTATGACTCGAGTTATGAACTCCCCAAATGAAATCCT
>SDVV010019492.1:0-13519 GCA_016164225.1 Gammarus roeselii | reverse complement strand
TATATATAGATCATGGCAAGTAACATGAGTATGTAGAGTATCTCATCTCTCTGTGCGGGTTGATTTCTACCAGCCCGTTGGGATCATGGCAGCTAACCTAAGACTATATAGTATCTCTCCGTGCAGGTTGATCCGTACCAGCACGTTGGGATCATGGCAGCTAACCTGAGCATGTACAGTATCTCTCCGTGCGGGTTGATCCGTACCAGCACGTTGGGATCATGGCAGCTAACCTGAGCATGTGGAGTATCTCTCCGTGTGGGCTGATCCGTACCAGCACGTTGGGATCATGGCAGCTAACCTGAGCATGTAGAGTATCTCTCCGTGCGGGCTGATCCGTACCAGCACCTTAGGATCATGGCAGCTAACCTTAGCATGTAGAGTATCTCTCCGTGGGGGTTGATCCGTACCAGCTCGTTGGGATCATGGCAGCTAACCTGAGCATGTAGAGTATCTCTCCGTGCGGGTTGATCCGTACCAGCACGTTGGGAACCGTCACGAACTGGAACTCGGCGTGCTTGGCGTTAGGGAAGTAGACCTCGGGCTTCCAGATCGCCTTCACCAGGTTGGGGTCGTTCAAATCCAGAGGCTGGTTAATCGCAGGATGGTTCAGACGCTGGTCAACCCACGCTTGCCTTAAGTATAGGTCCACTTGGTAGTCCTAAAAAAGTGTTGGAAAAGTAAATTACAAATCGGGTACATTAGATTATGATGGAGCAAACGAGAATTTTCGTATCAGCATGTCAACTGCATTTTGCCGCCTTGTTTGCTTTGCAACATCCTTGTCATCAGTGCAATCTGCTGTGATGATGTGCCCTGGATATTGGAATTCATCTACACAATCCAGTGCAACACCGCCTAGTTTTATCTCAGTCGATAGGCAGTAATTAGAATCCTTCGATCTAACAAGCATACATACAGTTTTTGCAGTGTTATGTACAATATCATGAGGTTCAGCAAAATTACTACAGATATCAAGAAGCTTTTGCAATGCTGAGAGAGTCGGTGCTAACAACACTGTTATGCAGCTCATGGATATCAAGTCGTTGTTTGAAGGTATTGATGTGTTATAATTTGAAAACATCACATGTATACGGTTCATATTGTTTGCTATCTTGATCGGAAATAAATTTGCGAAACGTATGTTCTTGAAGGTTTCAACTCAAAATGTTGTCCATTGTTCATTTTTTGTATTACAATCTCTAGCATAGAGCCTTGAAGTGCTGCTTTATCGAAACGGTTTAGACATTTTGAGGCTCCTATGATTTGACTACAATGTCATCTCCTTCCAATAATGTCAGTCAGGTGCTGTTCTGTCACCCAGGAGAACTATTCTCTATTGTAAATTCCAATCCACATAACAGTGCATTTCTCAACATTTCGTTCATTCGGAACTTGGCGGCCCAGTTAGTTAGTTTATTTAGGTAACTTTGAATGGATTTGCTATACTGCTGGCAGTGCGCTCTGTGGTAGAGTTTGACGTCGTCGGCGAATTTGGATCTATTGCCAATGATTCTGGTGTCGAGGTCATGTTCGTGGGTAACGAAGGAAAAGGGTCCAAACAACACTTCTATTTGGTCATCCAGATAGAACTAAAGCCCACTAACTTTTTCCTTTGCTTGTGCATACCCGTTGTGTGCGGCACGTGAGTCATTTGCAGAGTCACCAAGAAAAGTTTCCGTCCAAATCGTGGTTCTCAACTTTCTTCATTGAACTATCAGAAGGCACCTTATGAAACGCTATTTTTAAAATCAAGATAGGAAAGGATGACCGCTTCGTTCTCATCATATACTCTGGCATTTGTGATGAAAAAAATAAAAGAGATTTGGGAAACAGCCATACAAACTTCTGAATCCCTGTAGAGTATTCATGATTAGTTTGCTTGATATAAGTAGCAAGTTTTTATTTTTATAAGCAGTCCTTCCACGGACTTGCCATATCACAGATGTGATACTGATATGTCTGTAATTATCTGTCTCCTGCGAACTGCCCATCATGAAATTGACAGAGATGTTTGCCCTTTTCCAATCAAAAAGAAAGCTTCGAGTTTTTATTATCGGCAGAATTTCTCTTTCTGTGAATTACCAAAGATTTCGGAAAAACTCTTCAGATTTTTTGGGTGCAGATCATATGGTCCTGTGAATTTATAGATGTTATTTTGTTGAGTTGATCCTGTGCTTCATTGACACTGAAATTCATTTTGTTCTCAACGGTTATAGCACCTGCACTGTTTCAAAGAGGGCAGATGACATCACGACTAACTCATCTCCCATTCATATGAGCATAAAAAATTTTAGAATTAGGTTTAGCAATTCTATCTTCGATATTTTTAGAATTTCTCTATACGCTTCAGAAGACTTAGTTGATTTTTCTGCCAGCCTATTTGTGTGTTCGTAGGGATTCTTGTGATGGGTAAGTTGTTTTGATACAGACTTAGAATGCTCGTACTGCTTTGTTTCTAAGATAAAGCATTCCTCAACAACCCATTCATCAAAATGGAGCCTAAATACCTCACTCTATTTTCTTTCATTTTCATCTCATTAGCAATCGCAATTATCTCTCCTGAAACAGCAGTAAGGTCTTGTTGGTTCCTTAACTGTTCGATGTGCAATAATTTTGATTTCTTCAGTATCCAAATCAAATTTTTATTTATTTGATTGTAACCTGATCTGTTCATTCGTCTTCGGTCAAGAATACAAGACGTAATATGTTAGACCATGTGATGGGTTCTTCCTCGTTTTGTTGTAAATTGCTGTCGTTGACGAGTTGTACCATCCTGCAACTGTTTCCTTGGGCTACGCGGGATATCCAGTTGATGTCAGTTAAGTTCAGAATTGATATCGTGTAAGAGAGGATGAAATCAATTTGTCATCTTAAACAACTTTGTCCTGGTTCTGAGATTTCTATTGTTTCTTCGGATCCGCCATTTCCTGTTCCTGGGGTTCCATTTGTCGTTTGAAGTCTTGTTGTCCCTGCTGTTCCATCAGTCGTTTTGAAATCTTGTTGTAGCAGAATGCCTCGTGTTCAAGTCCTTTTCCACCTCGATAATGAAAAGAATGCCAAAATGTGGTATGCGGCTTTCATTAAAGAGCTTCCCGTTGTACTGGAACAGTTCAAGTCTCTCTTCAATCACAGCATCCGTGTTGCCGTCGTACAAGCCTTCTTGGTGATCAATATTTTCCTCGATGGTGTTGACGTAATTGATTCTGTTGTAGATTATATTTTTGTCATTCACCGTTGGCAATATACCGGTAAATGAATCTTTGACTGTATCGTTTGTCCTCGATCTCATATGGTTTCTGCATTTTTTTTTGGAAGCACCTCTACTCGAAACAGTTGGTGATGTTCTTGTGTTTTGAGGTTTGCAATTCCCACATCATCTATTTCTTTAGTTATACAGTATCACCGTTGTTCGAACGCTTGTCTTGATGTTTGAGATTGGTGCCACCTACAAAAAGACACACGGGAGTAAACTGTTCATAATTCAGAAGATCGATGCATGGATTTTTTGTAGTGAGAGGGCATCATTTTGGGTGGTGGTTGGCCGTTTCCTTCCCTGTGCTGCTGGGACTGGCACCCAATCATCTATTTCTATCACACGCCTCCTGTCGCCGTCTATAAGACCACAACTTGTTGAGTGCATATCCATACGGGTAACTGGTCCATGCTACAATTCGTTGTATTCATTTTCAGCTCTGAGTCAGTGGTGAGAGTAAACAATCGTGTTATCTCGTCAATGAGTGTTGACGAAGGAGGAGGTAAGGGGGGGGGGGCTGTCTTGGCGCTAGGATGTGATTTTGTAGTGAGAAATGTGAGCCGACCTGTTTGAGAAGATCTTCCTTTAAGGTTGAATGGAGTAAGTCTCGAATAAATGCGGGGTGTTGGCGTGGTCTAGAGTAGGCGGGGCCTAGTCTCGTGTGGTAGACAGCCACTTGGAAGATGCTCAGCTAGCAAAACATGTCTGTGCACGTAGCTACATACAAATCAACACTCAGATCGTTGGTATCAATCATTGACGATCGTCGATCGGGACAGTAAGCGGTAAAGTTGTAGCTTTAGGGGTTCAATCATCGCCGTCCATAGACTCATTTTAGCTCTGATGATTCATCTGCCGCAGAGAGTACCATTGCTGATCTAGTGATTCATTGATCGCCGTGCAGAGTCTCATGGTACCTTTGAGGTTTCATTCTTTTCTGTCGAGCGTATCATTGCAGCTCTAGTGATTTATTCAGCGCCGTCCACTGCCCCATTGCAGCCCTAGTGCTTTATTCTTCACCGCCCAGGTCTCATTGCAGCCCTAGTGCTTCATTCATCACCGCCCAAGCCTCATTGCAGCCCTAGTGCTTCATTCTTCACCGCTCAGGTCTCATTGTAGCTCTGGTGCATCATTGATTGCCGTCCAGGTTTTTTTATTTTGGCTCTGGTGATTCAATCATCGCCGTCCAAAGCTTCATTGTAGCTCCGGAGATAAATTAATAACAAATAACAACAACAACAACAATAACAATAATAACAACAACAACAAGAATAACAACAACAACAACAGCAACAACAACAATAACAACAACAACAATAACAATGTTGTAACACTAATAATAATATGGGCTTTATTGCCAACCATCATGGACATAGTGTTACATTTCAGACATATTCCTAAATCTATGTTGACAATGATGTATAAAACTCACTGCACCATTGAGAACAAAGTTACAAAATTATCGTTTACTCGTTATAAAATATTTGTTTTATGTGACTTTATCCTAGCGGTTTGCACATCAATTCTCTTCATCCTCCTAACAATGACGAGGAAGCGAGCGCATCACCAGAGCGAAAACATTTTGGATGTCCTCTGAAGAATTCATAACTCGAGTCATATGGCTGTGTGCCACTTCACGAAACAGTACCTTGATATGATCTGACTGATTTTCAGCAAAAAACATTCTCGATGACGTAGAACGTGGAACCTGCATAGGTCGTCTAAATGTGTCATAACCCACCGTCAAGTTTCTCATGATTCATAGCTCCGGTAATTCATTTATTGCCATCCAGAGTCTGTTGCTCTGTCGAGTCATTCATCTGCGTCCAGAGTCTCATACAAAGTTCCCTTCCATTAGTTCCATAACTTCCCTCCAGAAAAATAATCTTGGGGATCAAAATCTTTCAGAACCTATTTGCTATCGTCTCAAATCCGTAGAGGAGGATGATCCCGGGAGGAAATAAATCGCATACTGAGCAACCAGATTTTTCCTATCAATAGGTGGCGAGAGGCCTTACGTGCAATCATTATTCCATGCTTTTAAGAAAAATAGGGTAATTTTCAAAGTAAATGGGTGTAATATTTGAATAGTGAGTGAGAAATATTTAATTTCAGTCTTTATTATCTAGTTATAATATTGCAAATATACACTGGGGAGGGCATGCGCTTTTCAATATTACGTGTATAAAATATTAAAGGGCAATAACCAAAAACCGATTGCGGATACCCTCCACTCAATAGAAATTACTCGGACCATTTTTGAAAATATTAAAATAATCTCATATTGATAATATCAAGCATGCTCCATGAATTTACTGGCTTTGTTTATTTCGTATTTTTCTATCACATCTCGATTTTGTGAGGTAGCAAAGATGAAATCAAGTTTTATCTTTTCATTAAACTGGTTCTGTGAAAGGTTTTATCGAGCGTCATCTAAGCCTATTGTCATCATCGGCATCAGTTAAGTGACATATACTATAGCAAAACATACCACCAAAAATGCAGTAAAGCATAGGCAAGAAAAACTATGATGAGGACCAAATTCTCATGTATTTCTGATTTTCTCAAAACCTGAACTCGAACTCGGTCGGGTGTACTGAGTGAATGACGATGAAGTAATTAACACACAATGCACAACCATACAATCTATTTGGTCAACTCAATAAGGTAGATGTATTTAAAAGAGTGAGGAGCTTCGTCGTCAAACAGTCGCAAGGTCAGCTGGTGAGCCGCTGCCATGGAGTTCTGATATTTATTTACCGAGATCCACTTCAGCCTGCACTACCTTTGCGATACAGCAATTCGACCTTTTCCTACTTCTACAATTGTGTAGGAGGCTTCAAAATAAATATATATCCTATTTTGCTCGGACACTAGCTAGGCCACACCTATACAGCTATTATCTATACTATAATGTAACGAGTTCAACGTGAAAATGACGATAAGAGGTTCGTCCTCTGGTGTATCTTACAACATTGGGATGATTTCCTACGGGCGTAGATGAAGTGGTTTCCATTTGTCCTCCTCAGTTTGGGGTCAATTCCAATTATGATTTCCCCTTTTATTTGTTTTGCAGCTTTCGGCTGTCCCTACCCCGAAGCCTCCATAAAATGACCTCATCGAGGCGACGACAATCGAAATAGTTACAGTTGAATTGATATTGCTACCCCGATAGCGGGCCACCATTTATCAAATGAACCGGGAAAAGTTCAAATTGAAAGATGTGCAGCTGCTTCTAATTTGTCGCCACACAGTAACTAAAAAAAATCATAGTGAATTACGTTACGCAAGGTTTATTTCGGACTCTATATAATAATCAAACATTTTTCTCAATGGAAAACATAATAGAAGATGTAAATAATAACTTGAGTGTGTTTTAAGGTTTCATAAGAGAAAAGTTGTTATCTGAATTGAAACCGTAACAGGAGAGAGAAAAACAATATTGATCATAACTGTGTGTACCATATTGGACAGTATACTTAGAATTCATTCTAACACAACCCAATTCAAATTGAGCTCTGTTCATTTCCGTGCATAGGAGTCTATTTCGTCGTCCGGGGTCAGATGAGGAGAGGAATTATTTTCAGCTGTTTAAATAATATGAGCATTGGAACAGGAGACTAGTCTTCGTTGACTTGTTTTATACCTGCAAGCGGATACCAGCCTTTGTTCCTTTGTTCCTTTGTTCACCTGCACATTGTTATGCTCTCTGAATAACAACCTAATTTTTGGCCCATTTCTTCACATCAAATTGCTTCAAATAATTCAATTGATTTGACAAATATAATGATCAATAAGAACTATAAACATCGACAACCATTAAGATTAGTTTGAGGTGATGGCATATTGACAAAATTACAAAAATATCAGAATACACATGATACGTACCAAGTTTTCGAAAGCGAGAGCTGTTCTGAAAACCACATTACTATTTAGATAAACTTAATATTAACTTATAACTAAGGTTGGAGAGTACATTCTAGCCACCGATGGACAGTGTTGAAGGACATTCACTCATCTCTACTTTTTAACATGTCAAGGCAGATAATCACGGTCACCGTTTTTTACTTTAAAATGACAATTTACTGTTTCAACTTACATTTAATACGAGAATGGAGAGTAGAAAATGTCTGACGTGAGGTTGTATATTGCATTACTCACACATTGCTTAGCGCACGATGACAACATTTATTAAATTACCTGCATAGTTAGCATTACATGTTACATATTCACACGAAATAAAAAATTCAATGAGTCATAAATCAACGTATTTCTACATGTACAAGATATTTGTAATCTTGGGCATACATATGAAACACGAACAAATTGAATGATAGTTGACACGGTAAGCTGCACAGCGGAATAAATTTCAAAACCGCACACCGCGATGTCTTGAGTAACTATGAAGGAACCGCTGGGCGACATCCTTCTGCCCTCTCTGGGTTTCAAATGTGTAGATTGCATTAAAAAGGTAACCCTGAATTCAACAAGTATAGTTCAAATTGTTCAATCTCAAGATATCATCGTAACGAAAGTTAGTTAATTTAAAAATTATATTAACCCCAGATAGAAAAATAAATTGGCAATGAGCAGAGCGAAACCCATATTGCTGGAGACCATTGGGAATTGGTTTTCAGTCCATCTCATGAAACAGTTTACTATCTCTCACAAGCTTCACCCTGTCAAAGCCCCACGACACGTTAATTATATGTGAAAATAGAACAATTATTGTACAGTATAAGTTAATTGGGATCCTCAAAATTTTATGAATAAGTGTGTATATCAAAATATTGAACTAATACAATTCTTATAATAGATGTTTAGGTTCAATTGCATCCGAAACGGAACAAAAGTTATTTGTCTCCGTGCACGGTATCTTAGAACCTCAATTATCTTTAAAAATAATTGATCGAGCAAAATAATGTTAGCATAATGTTATTGTTTCAATATTCTATCCGCAAAGGAGATAGAATTTACTAGGCTGAAGATAGTGAATACGGACGACACTACCCTTTTGATTGGACAATATCGGAGTCGGTTTCAACAAGAAACAAGTGTCATCAATTTATGAGACTACTCTTTCGTACGTCAATATACATGCTAATATGAATAGAGGGCGGTTGGAGAAGATTGGAAAGTGCATACTGAGGTGAAATGTAAAGTGTAGGAAGGGGGGTTAGTTATAGGTGAACTGAAGGATTTAATGATGTGTAGAACCTTGGGTGTGGAAGCGAAGAGGGAGTAGTTATTCCAACCCTGTTTAAGGGATCAAAGACGTGGGAGGGTGAGAGAGAAAGATAAAAGAAGGTTTATGTTATCCAGTTATATGTTTGAGGGGATGACCGGAGTGACATGAAAATAAATTATTAATAATGGCGGTGTTTGAAATTGGCGGACGGAGTAGATTTGCGTTTTCTCAGGCCGTTCAGACACATTGGAGGAATGAACGGTGCGAGATTTGTGAAGTGACATCTGTGAGCAGGTAGCGAAAGTGCGTGGAATGAATAGGCCTGGGCAGAGAATGTTTGTGAATCGATGAATTTTAAAGCTACTCCGATGCACATGTTTAGGTTTGCTATTACGATATTTCAACGTACAAAATGTATGGCTCTATTTAGTCCCTTCGGAGCGTCGGGGGCAACCTGATTCTAACGTACTAACCTATCGATTTTATCTAACCCTAAAATACCAAAAAAAAAATGCAGATTTATCAAACCTAGACACAAACGGGAAACAAGCACATGGACGGTTCAGGACCTGACACTATATGGCATGAGTGAATTATAAACTTTGAAAAAATGAGACCAAATATACTACTAGGTTGTTGCGCCAGTAATACATCTGTAACAAAATTTGAAATGACTGAGAGACGGCGAGAAAACTATAAATCTATACTAAATCTTAATTGGGCTAGAAAGATGATAGGTATAACATTTAATTGCACCTATAACTGAAAGGCTGAACGATAGACATTCTGGCGGTAAACATGAGTTAGCTAGTTTCAAATTCTCACTCAGATGAAGGGGATACTATATTTGTTTCTGGATCTCTTGAACGGGTTAAGTATAAGGTTATTCGCTTTTCTTGGATAATGATTGTGTACATCCAAGAATTTCCTAATTGAATTGAATAGATCATGAACAGAGTTTCTGTAAAAAGTGTTGAACCCGTATGGGGCAGTTTAGAAGTTAATTTGATCATCCAGTTTCACGATATTCAGGGTTTGAAATGATGATCTGTAGGATAAATGAATGGGAGGTTATTTTTAACTCATATAGCTTTCTTTTGCAGTACAAGTATTGTACCGGTTTGGCTTCTATTTGTTCTATACCAGGCTTCATTTCCGTAAATTAGGAAAGGTTGAAACAATGTAAAATATAGGGTTTCAGAGACCGATGGAGGAAAAAAAATTGAATTTGTCTAAAATGCCTAATTGAAAGGAAATGCTGTTGATGTAATTTTTGCAGGGTAGATTTTTATCATAACACACCACATGCAATATACTGTGAGCTATCTCATTAATTGTATCCTTTGCAATTTGAGTGGGTGACGAATTGAGATTAGTATGTTATACTTTTTTTCCATTCATTCCAATACGGTGTGCAGTTAGCCTCTTTTTCTGTATGGTGAGTTCCATATTGGTAAATGAGGCAGGTGATTCGTTACAGGTGTTTGGAGTGGTAAATAACGTAAATAAAGTATTATCATAAGAAAACAATGTAACTAACTCGCTTATAAAAACTGAGTATAACAGAAGCCCTAAAATAGATCCTTGAGGGACTCCGTTTCACATATTGAACATTATATAGTATATTCCGTTCACAGTTACATATTGATGCCGTTGAACAGCGATGAAGTGAACCAATCAGTAGTGATTTCTAGTATTTCATGAGACCTTCGTACAAAAAATTGTCCTATGATCAACACAGTCAAAGGTTTCTCAGAAATCGAGAAACAGATATAATACAATGATGTTTGAGTCTGTATAAAAACATAGGCACTGCCGGAAATCTTTTGTAGCTTGGGCTGTATTCATATTGGATCTGAAGCCCTACTGGTTTCATTAAAAATGCTAATTACATTCAAGTAACGGAATAGTTGTTGGTGAAATATTACTCCACTCCAATATTTTGGAAATAAGTGAAGGACTGAGATGGATCGATATTTTCCAGCATCAGTTTTGTCACAATTTTTGAAAATGGGTGTCACTCAAGCAATTTTTAGCCTGTTAGGAAATTTTTCTTGTTAATAGCGAGTTAATTTCAATTGAAGCAAGGATGGGGATAATAGAATAGTCAATTCTTTGGTGGTTCTGATGAAGCAGATGAAGATATTTCCAGAATTATTTTTAGATAAGATAATTGAGGGAACGCCTTGAGCAGTAACTTTTAGACAATAAATTATTAACACAATAATTATTGGAGATATATTTGAGAAGGTCGCTTGTCATTCATTGTTGTCATTGATCAGCACCTGAGATACAAGATGGACGTAAGCTGGTGAGGGTCCGGCTATTATCACGAAGTAGGGGTGAGAGAGTGAATGTTGTCGGGGCCTACTGGAGACACAAAGTTCTGACCTCACTCCAGACCCGATGTTTCTGTTGCGGGCTCCTGTCCGGACCCTAGAGCTCAATAGGGCTGTGTTTGTATGTGTGTGACTGCCTGAGAAGGTGTGAGGTGAGTCTTGTTATCGGCCACCCCATTATAAGAGTTCTACCTTGTGACTGTATCTGTATAAGAGGTGGTCCATTCGAGATCTGGCAAATATATTCCTTATAAATGTAAATACTTAACTTTCATTTCATGAAAGATAAGTATTCACAATATGATTATTCTTTTTGGTAGAGCCTAGCATCAGACTAAGTAAACCTGTTCAGATCAATCTATGTAAAGGGACCAAAAAACTGTTCCAAACGGGGAACTTTATTTGATAAATAAATTCCAATAAAACATCTTATTATAGATGTACATATCGTGCATATTCGTATATATATTAGGGAATTTAATTCGTTACTGTTCGCTGTGTCAATAAAATAAAATCCTATATATTGTTATAAAATCAACGTGGGTCCATTTTCAGCGATGCGGTGAATGGTAATCTGTATTATCATCGACAGAGATACGATTATACAAAATAATATACTGCTTACGAGGAATTAATAATTCTAAACGGCAGTTCAGTCCATCCAGTATTATTGGTTTGGAAAGATAAGTTCAGAAGCCCCTCCCTGGACAGGATCGATGAGAAAGACCTGAGGATGACGATGTTCCATTATTTGTATACTCAGTAAATAAAATAAAAGATAAACGTATCTGACAGGTATTCACGTGGATGTAAACGCTTGAGATAAGATTATATTTTTGTCACGACAAAATGCGTTCAAAAGAATTAGATTGATGTAGTCTTCAGCTAGAAAATTATTTTTGTTCGAACTGGTTTGATCTATTTTATATACGTGATCGTAAATTACTTGAAATTAAGTTGCTGTATTTTTTCCACGAGAAAATGTACGTGAAAAAATACGGATGACGTCTCTTTTGACGAGGCTGCATGACGGCCGAAGCGCTCACGAAAATTGAATTGCTCGCTGTGTTTACAATCTTTGCTCGGGTCGCCCTCGCTGCTTGATGTATTCTTCGCATCTTACCTGACGCTTCCACAAAGCATCCTGTCAGACAGGGTGCACCACGATAACATTGCATGCAAAACCTTCCGCGGCTCCTGAATAGAGTTCTGCTGAACAGGACCGGATCCTGGCGGAAATTGGAAAACTGCTCCAGTGCAGGATGTGTCTGTTTACGGACAGGACTCATTGAGTACATTATTTCCTGCGTCCAGTGTTTCTAAATCTCTATGTTTTTGCATTAAGTTAGATGGCTGTGTTCATGGACCAAGTCATTGCCAATAATTCTCCTGCCAAACATCAAGTGGTTTATTGTGAATTTGAGTGTCTACGCGGCAACAACATACGATTATAGTGTACCATTGTAGAGCGGCTACACAAGAAAAACGTGAAAAAGTGCAATTAAATTTGTAAATGCGTTGGCGTATAGGAAAAATTCAATACGAATGGCATACAGCACTTAATGCTTCATGGTAGCACATTGTTTTGTGCTAACACATTAATCCAGAATATGTTTCCTATATTATTTCTGGAAATAATTGTATCATCTTATTTTTCATTCAGGTGGAAACCATAATTACTCATCCATTCTCTGTATGGGAACCTAAATTTCATAATCACCCTCGAGTTGGAAAACATTCACATCTTACTCGTCGTCGAGTTAGGAAGCCTAAATATTTTACTCACCATCGAGTTTGGGTCAATGGATCCAAAACTGCGAATGTATAGCTCACAGTCGACGACCGTTGCATTATCTGAAAGAAACACAAACAATAGTCAGTCAACAGCAGGAAATGTTACCAGTATATGTTATTGGTTCGAACTTATACATATTGGGTTCCAACTCACGGAAGAACTTTCTTTTCCTTTTCTTTTGCTCAGAGTGTGATGTAATTGGTGGTTTAAAGAATTGTATAAATTGTAAACGATATTTTCATTTATGAATCTGCGAAGAGCCGCGACAATCGTTGTTGAACAAATCATTGCTCATAAAAGATACGCAAACGTATTAGTGTTGTCTCTTTCCTGATCACCGAATAATACCAGTAAGGTCATAACAGCGTTAACAGGGCTTAATTATTTGTTCGTCAAGTCCTGCCCCACAATTTTCTCGGGATAGGCAAAGCAGCACGTCGTGGGCGGTAAGAAGCTTCGGATAGGTCAAAGGATGCTCTCGGATGCCTGCAATGTAATACCGGGGACCACAGGATATGCTTCTCAAGGGTACAGACACAGATCATGTTTCACTGTAAGTCGATGTAATCATAAGAAGCAAAGGATTTTCTTCACTCCTTTGCCGACAAAGACAATGTTTGAAAGGTGATAGTTCTGAAGGGGAAGTGGCTGCACTGGGAGGAGCTCAAAGTAAAGACGACGTGTGGAGCAGTAAAGTGCATGTCTGGAGATAATTCCACTTTGGATAAAAACGTCTAAGCCCCTTAGTTTCTTCAGATTTATTTTCACATATTGGTAAACGGTAAATTTAGCTTCAATAAATTCACATTATGTTTCAAATGTACTGAAATACATTTTCGAACAGCAGTGCGATATGCAGCAATGACATCCGAAATATTTTCGCTACACAGTACCACATGATAATAGTGACAGCTGAAACATTCTCGTCAGTCACACTAGTT
>SDVV010019491.1:0-13520 GCA_016164225.1 Gammarus roeselii | reverse complement strand
TCATTGAAAGCTTAGGTTCATGAAAATGTATTCACATTATACACGCATAAAAAAAATGAATTTTATGACGTTATTTACCTCCACAGCCCGTAATTGTGGTATGTGGAATTATGCATGTCCATGCAATAGGGCCTTATATCTTTGAACATGCAACGGGCTTTACAGAGACAGTCAATAGAGAGATACAGACACGTGCTCCATACAATCTTATGACTTGCTGTTCGTCATCTGCGCAATCGTCACAGAGTTGTGGTTTCAACAGGATGACGCAACTTGCTACACAGCTAATGAAATCTTGGAGACGCTGCATGAATTTGATATGATTTGATTTGATCCTCAGTTCCACCAGAGCCTCAACGCGAGTCATAATAGGCTCCCCCGTAGGGCTCGATGATCATGGATTCCAGTAGGCTCGCACGCCTCAGTGTGCGGGAAAAAAAGACAACGCTTTTAAAGTTGGAAAAAAGATGGACATTTTAGCAATTTCAGACGCACGCTGGTGCGCATATAAAAACGCTTAGACGAAACGGACCTCCGCTTCCGATCAATTAGAACTTCATGAGTAATATGTACGCACGCTAGTGCGTACAAGTAGCATCGTCGAGACCAATACTAGGTTTCAGGCTAACAGAAAAAGTCAGCACCGACAGCAACGCAACACGGCCTAGACTGCCACGCGTACCAGGTCGACCACAGTATATTTAATTTATTCAGGTAAGATTCAGACTGAACGAATCCTCGCCTCCAATCATTTAGAACTTCAAGAGTAATATGTACACACGCTAGTGCGCACAGGTATCATTACTGGGACTGGTACAAAGTTTACGGCTACACGAACAAAGTCAGTTCCGACAGCAATGCAACACAATGTTTACAGCTACGCGGTCTAGTTAAGTAGAGGCACAACTTATTTATTCAGGCTTGATAAAGATTCAGACGAAACGAATCCCCGCCTCCAACCACTCACAACTCCAATAGTATTATGCACGCGCGCCAGTGCGCACAGATAGTATCGTCGAAATTGGTACAAGGTCTATGGCTTCACGGATTAGATCAACTCCAACCACAACGCTTCACAGGGCTTATAGCTACGCAGTATTGGTTAACCCCAGAAACTACATATGGTCCGTGTACGCGTGAGCGAGCACAGACTGAAGTAAAAACACCTAATCACAAACAGAAACTCCCGCACAAACACACTAGCATTTGATATTATACATGACGAAATTGTGAATCGTGAAGAAAGTAGGAGCAGGTTCGTCAAGGGCAGAAAAACTGCTCGGATTATTGATTTCGTACTCATTGCTTAAGGGGAGAGGGTGTGGGGGGTTTCGAGATCCTTTGGGTCCCAATATAGCCCGACGAATCCCGGAGGGTAACCCAAGTCCTCCGGGTCTTCCCGAGCTCCCCGGTCCCTCGTCTCAGCCCATCTCGGCTTGTCTCCATGTTTCGACTGTTCTCGACGCACCTCGACCAGCCTCGACGCGGCTTTCCCCGTCTGCGCTAGTAATCATGTGGACTGTAATAACAAAATTTTCACTCAAGCAGTTTAGGGTTGGAGTGGGGTGGCAGAGGTATCTCGAGTCTCAAAGGAGCCCGACGAATCCCGGAGGGTAACCCAAGTACCCCGAGCTCCCCGTGTCCCCTCGTCTCGGCTCATCTCGGCTTATCTCGAATAATTTCGGCCAGTCTCGGCTCGTCGCGACCAACTCCACTCGCCTCAACATGTTTCGACTGATCTTGACGCACTTCGACCAGCCTCAACGCGAACCTCGCCCTCTGCGCCAGTAATCCGCGGATTGTTATGGTTAATTGTTCTTCTGAAGCATTTCACATACATACATTTTTTTTGTGAATGGGTTTTACAGCGTGGGGAGGTGGAAACAGAGGTGTCAGGGTTCAGAGGGGCCTCAAACGGGTCCCAAAGTTTCTCAAGGGGGTCCCAAAGGGTCTCAAGGGTGTCCCAAAGGGCCCCGGAAGGGTCCAAGTGGGTCACCTATTCTAAACCAGCCTCGACTCGTCGCCTCGCCAGTCGACTTGTGTTCACTCGCCTCGTCCCCTCCACGCACAGTGCCATTCAAGACTTTCACTCTCTAAGATCAACATCAATATTATTTCACCATCTAGCCATCAAAGTAGTAGTAGTAGTTGTTTGATTTTGTTTCCCACCGGAGTCCCAACGCGAAGTTAATGCGGACTCCCCGTAGGGGAATTGAAGAGTGGCAGAGTAGGTGCAGCGTAGATTACGAGTAGGTTCAACGTAGTTTCTAAGTAGGTTCAACGTATATTCAGAGTAGGTTCAACATAGATACCGAATAGGTATTAGTAGATACCGAATAGGTTTAACGTAGATTCAGAGTAGGTTTAACGTAAATTCAGAGTAGGTTTAACGTAGATTCAGATTACGTTTAACGTGGATTCAGAGTAAGCTTAACGTAGATTCAGAGTAGGTTTGACGTAGATTCAGAGTAGGTACAACGTAGATTCAGAGTAAGTTTAACGTAGATTTAGAGTAGGTTCAACGTAGACAAAGAGTAGGTTTAACGTAGATTTGAGGAGGAGGGAGCAAGGGTTCCTGGATTCAGAAGGGCTCAAGTGGGTCCTACAGTTTCTCAAGAGGGTCCCGAAGGGTCTCAAGGGTGTCCCAAAGGACCAGAAGGGTCCAAGGGGGTCCCTCAAATCCTCCTGGTCCTCCAAGTCCCCCGGGTTCCCGAAACCCCGAGTCCCACGATCCCCGGGTCACCTTGTCTCAACCAACCTCTATATATATAATAATAACAAATGCAAAATGTATCACTATGAAAAAAGAGCAGAGAAAAATAATAGAGCCCACGAAATAAGAAATAATAAAACACTAAAATAAAGTGTTAATGATCTATAAAATGAATAATCATCCATCCACCCCAAAACATAATGATGAAAACTCACTGGATCGTAAGATATACGCAGGATCTAATTTTGCTTAAATACTTCGTCATTCGTCGCGTCCAAATTCTTTCAAATTACAGTTAACCACTTGCAAAGATTCAATGTCGATCTAAACATGACTTTGGAAAATATGAATGTCAATAATTCAGTACAAATTAAATTAGAAGGGAGCAAAGTTAACCGGAGCTTCCGACGCGAGTGTCTGCATGCCCGGGCTCCTTTGTAGCACACGGAATTCATAGTAAAGTAAATACAGATCGGTTTTAAAATCTCCGCAACACCAGTCATTAATAGATCAAGCTGAAACTTCTATAAGCTCATTTATGAATTACTGGATGACAAAACAAGGAATTATTTCATAATGCATTTTATTCGGATTGGTGACCTTAGGAAAGGCTCAGGTGGAAGTTGTCTGTGTTCCACCGCATCTTCAACGCGGGTCATCGCACGCTCCCCCGTCGGGCACGAAGATCTATCGATTTTGGAAGGTTCCGCATCTCCATGCGCGCGGTCAAATTATAATCGAGACTTGATGCACAAGAAGGCTAGTGCGTTCAGAAACTGCTGGGAGGATTTAAATACGGCTGGTTTCCCACGGCTTCCTATTGTCCGGTAGATTTTCCATAGGCAATTATTTTTTTCCGATAGGTTGTTTCAGTAAGCAGGCTTTGTAGGTTGTACGGGGGATTTAAGAAGGCTCGTCGGGTAGCTGCGAGTGCATTGCAATCTAGCAGAAAGGTTTTCATGCGGATTGCCACCTGAAGGCAATAGGTGCATGCTGTCCGTCCGGTCCCATGTCTACGTCCATTAATCCACGTCCGTGCCCAGGCGGTTGACGAACATTTGTTCTCTTCTATCGGAAAACTTGGGTTTCCCATTCCCGTACGGAAAGTTTACCCGCAAGCTTTTTCTGTCCACTATGTTGCCACGTTCCATGATAGGGAACCAGTCTCTGTAACGTATGTCGATGAAAAAATGATGGGTGGATGCCAGTTTAGCAAGGGAATCTGCAAGCTCGTTTCCTCTTGTTCCCACATGTCCGTGGTTCCAGCCGATTACGATTGCTAGGCCCGTTACGGACATTGAAAATAGATCGTGATGCATTTGACAAAGAGCAGTAGAAGTAGTTGTTGCTTCACTTTTCCACCTGAGTCCCAACGCGAAGCTAATGCAGACTCCCCCGCAGGGCAACTGAGGAGTAGCGAAGTAGGTGCAGCGTAGATAACGAGCAGGTTCAACGCCGATTCCGAGTAGCTCCAACATAGATATAGAATAAGTCCGACACAGACACAGAGTAGATCAAACACAGTCACAAAGTAGGTCCAACGTAGACACAGAGTATGTTTAACGCATAGTTACTGAGTAGGTTCGACGTAGGCACAGAGTAGGTTCAACGCAGATACCGAGTAGGTCTCTGCGCTAACAATTTTTTTTCCCCACTCAAACATTTCAAGGTTGGAGTGGGGTGGCAGAGGTGTCTCGGGTCCCAAAAGAGCCCGACAAATCCCGGAAGGTCCCCCAAATTCCCCGAGCTCCCCGGGTCCCCTCGTCTTAGCTCATCTCTGCTTGTCTCGGATCACCTCGGATAGTCTCGGCTCGTCGCGCTACCAACTCTACTCGCCCCAACATGCTTAGACTGATCTCGACGCACCTCGACCTGCCTCGACGCGACCCTCGCCCCTGCGCCAGCAATCCACGGACTGCAACGGTCAACCGTTTCACTCAAGCACTTCACATATATTTTTCTGTCTAACAAAGATACAAAGTAGGTTCAAATTGGATACAGAGCAGGTTCAACGCATAGTTACCGAGTAGGTTCACTGTAGACACAGAGAAGGTCTCTGCGCTAACTTTTTTTCACTCAAGCACTTTGGGGTTGAAGTGGGGTGGCAGAGGTGTCTTGGGTCCCAAAAGAGCCTGACGAATCCCGGAAGGTCGCCCAAGTCCCCCAGGTCCCCCGAGCTCCCCGGGTCCCCTCGTCTCGAATCACCTCGGACAGCCTCGCCTCGTCGCGCGACCAACTCAACTCGCCTCAACATGTTCGATTGATCTCGACCAGCCTCGACGCGACCCTTGCCTTCTGCGCCAGTAATCCGTGGACTGCAATGGTCAACCGTTCTACTCAAGCATTTCACATATATACATTTATCTGTGTATGGGTTTTACAGCTTGGGGAGGGGGAGACAGGAGTGCCAGGGTTCGGAGGGGCCTCAAACGGGTCCCAAAGTTTCTCAAGGGGGTCCCTAAGGGTCCTAAGGGAGTCCCAAGGGGCCCCGGAAGGGTCCAAGTGGATCTCCCCAAATCCTCCTAGTCTTCCGAGTCCCCCGAGTTCCAAAAACCCCCGGGTCCCTCAAGTCCTCCGGGCCCCGCGAGCACCGTTCCCCCCACTCCCGGGTCACCTAGTCTCAGCCAGTATCGGTTCGTCTCGACTCATCGCCCCACCAGTCAACTAGTCTCCTTTCGCCTCAGCCTGCCTCGTCTCCTCCAAGTACAGTGCCGTTCAAGACATTCCCTCTCTAAGATCAACGTAAACATTATTTCATCATTTAGCCATCAAAAACGCCTAGCTGTGCTCGGACATTTATTAGGCGCCAGGGAGAGCGCAAATTCTCCCACCGTAGGTTGGACTAGACTAACTAACACACCGCATAGTCCACCTAGAGCCCCTGCGGGCGTCTAACGATACATAATTTTATAATAAATACAAAATAGATCACCATGAAAAAAGGGCAGAGAAAAATGATGGAGTCAGAGCAAGAAGAAGTACTGAAATACTAAAATAAAGTGTTAATGATCTATAAAATAAATAATCATCTATCCACCCCAATTGACAAAGAGCAGGATGTTCATACTGCAGATTTTTCAGTTGAGTGAGAACGCTCACACTGTTTGAGAATACATCGTTTATGGGGAGGCGATCTGCTTTAGTAATAGAGATGGCTATTTCGACTGCATGCAGCTCTGCAGTGTACACAGAGGCTTCTTGTGGGAGGGTAGCTAAACGAGAGGTGTCTCCGCACACAGCGGCAAGTAGTTTGAATTCTTTTATGGGGCCCGAAGGCCCCGGCACCATTTGTTTCCTAAGGCCCCCAAAGAGTAGGGAGACCCCAGGCCCCAACACTCGCCAGAAGTTGTGGCATCCAACCATACTACTACAGCCTCCAGCCCTGCTGGAGTAACGGCCTACCTCCTATACTTTAACAAAGATCCGATTTATAACTCCCCGAATTGATAGGTTAACAAGCTGATCGTACACTCAAAGCGTTGCCACGTTGCACAACCAGTCCTAGCCTCTGCTTCAGCCAGAACGTTTTACGAGGGTCCCCAGAGGCAGCAGATAACCGTCGGCCGATGTCGTGGATCAGAAGGCTGCTGGTTTTGCCGATAACGCCGGTCGTCTCGATAGCCAAGGGCTCGAAAAAGTAGCGGTCACGAAGAGATTGATACGTGTTTCTTTTTCTGTTCTTTGTCGCGTTGGCAGCCCTACCAGCCCCTAAAAAAGTGCCAGGCAAGTGTCTCGTCGCAAAGGTGTCCACGTAGGTGCAATCCCAACAAAGGTTTTTCCCTCTAAAGAAGGGGAAAACTGTAACGCCGTCAGGTCGCTTACCATCGCCTCGATCGATGCCGGGCTCGCGGATCGAACCAAGGCCGACTTTGCGTAGCGCTCGTTCAGTCATGTCATTCAGAGTCAAATGTCTAGGATGACGACCTCCGCTGTAAAGCCACGAGAGCGCGTGAGTGCCGGATTCATCCATACGCGGACCGCAGCGGCAGAGCTGCGGATAACACACCGGCGCACCCACTCTGAGCGCAGGAGCAATTGAAAGCGAGTCAGGGTCCAATAAAGTAACCAGAGGGGCGGCAGGAATTACTTCCAGCCAATAACCGCATTCGTGACAAGAAGCAGCCAGGAAATGAGCCTTAGTTTTGGGATCTTGTGCCTCATGTAACAGACCGTCCAAAGTTACCCTTAGTCCTTCCTTGTCCCATGACTTCTGGATAGTGAGTGCCGCAGTCCCCTTCTGGTGCGATTGATTCATCACCATGCCCAACTCTCCATGTCAGAACTGCTTCCGGAAGTTCGTTAGTCTGCGTGAAAACGTTAACGTTTGACAGGAGGGCTTCAACTAAGGGACCGACAGAGTGCAGAGATGAGATGAAGCTGGGCAGGGCGATATCCTGCGCCTTGCTTCCACAAAAAGTCTGAAAAATAAAAGTTGGCGATCGTTGAGAAAGCTTCTCGGACAGATTCGTCGAAACCAGCAAGGTAATTAACGCGCATGTATGTGGGAGCAACGCGCAACAGACATTGGCGTTTGGGAATAGCGAAGCAGTTTTACAGTAGGGTGAGAGCTTGGAGTGGCTCAATTAAGCTCAGTCGAGAGGTTATCAATTTAAGGTCGTAAATTTTGTCTGCAAGCGCTTCTAGAAAAGCTTGGACATATATGGGTGCGCCAAAAACAGTGCAGTGTTCAGCAGACGCAATTTTGATGTCAGGGGTGACCTCGCGAAAAAGAGTCTCTGTGATCTTCCTGGACGCCATGTCCGAACTGTTAACGTGGATCAACTCTCACTTTTGTCCGTTAACATCAAAGACAATTTGGTTTAGCTTTAGTCGCGGTCACGGAAGTCCGTTTAAACGATATCCGGCTCCTCCCCGAGCGTGGCGTCATCCAAGTACCAAATTTTCAATTCCGAAACTGCACTTCGCGCAATTTGGTCGATGCCGAGGGAAAAGAGAGCGGGCCCCATGGGGTCTTCCTGTTGAATACCAGTTGCAGAGTGGATTGTTTCGTCGCTAAAAAACAAAAAAGAATGCTCCGAATATGCTTGCCAAAGAAGTCGGTACATACTGGGAGTGCGCTCACGGGCAGGTTTAAGAACGACGCGATCTGGTGGGGAGTTAACGATGTAACGGCGCGTGGCATGCCCAGCCGCTTTGCAGCCTCCATTGGTGGCAAAATCTAGTTGAACCGGACGCAATTGACCGCCAAACGATTAGATAACGGGGCACAACCAACCTTTGTGGCTAATCGCCGGAGGGTGTTGCCGACGGCAATGGGTCAGATACCGCCATGTTTCTTAAAAAGGACGCAAAGTGAGGCACCATAAAAGACCTTTCTGGCAAAAGGAGGGATTTCCTCTTGAAGTGTCATGTTGACAAATTATATGAGTTGAGGCAAGACGGACTCCGGCACCGCCAGCATTTTTTTTCTGGAGTGACTTGAGGTGACTGGGTGTGAGGCAATCCGGACCGGCACCGGAACCACGTGGAAAAGTCTTCATTGCCTTCATGACCTCGTCGACGGTAGCGATAACCGGAGATGCAAGGTCATCGTCGGGAGGTGCTGGAAGTGAGACATCCGCCAGGCTGTCCGGATGTTCATCGCACAAATCTTGCAAAGTTTCTGGGCAGAATGGGGGTAGTGAATTGCTTTAAGAAGCTACCCAAACGGCCTCTCAGAGGATGAAATCGGCATACTTTGGCTTTACTGTTGACCTCAATCTATTGTCTGAGTTCTGTCTGAACGGTAGTAGGGGTGGTTTGATCGACTAGCTCCCAAGAGGGCAATACTGGCAAGTTCCTTCTGTCCATGTATCCCCGTACTTGGAGACGTAAACGTGAAGCGAGAACTGCTTAGCGTCGGAAAAGTTACTGTTTGGACAACGCAGACCCCACAAGCTGAATGCCATGAGCCGGGCTCATGCGAGGGGAGTTCGTTCTCGAATGCAGACACTTAAGAGGGAATCAAGTGCTTCTGCGACTAGAATGGTCACTCCTTTCGGGATCTTATTTAAAACCTTGATGTAGCGCTTACATTTGCCAAAGTAGGTGTCGAAGTCAATAGAATCTTGCTCGCTTGATGATTCTGAAGGTTGAGTCGTCGGGGCGCCGCTACAACGAGAGCAATGCCAGAACTCGGCGTTCCTGGCTTTGAGAGCGTTATTTTTTACATATGAAAAATGATAATATGTGCGGCAGTTGGAACACGAAATTAATTTCTTATTTCTGGTATTAGTGCTCCTGCATTCATGACAATAGTTTCTATAACTATCTGGATCTATTTCGCTAGCTGGCACAATAAAAGAACCCGATTGAGCAGAAGTGGAGGCTGTTGGTATAGCAGTATTAGAGGTGCCAATGAGGGGAAGGTCGGACTGAACCGCCCGCAATGGTGCGAAGGAGGTCGCTGCCTCTGCCACGGTCTCCAAAAAGGTAGACAGAGCCCGTGAGCCTGATTGGTTCAAGATTGGAGGCAAATCTGTAACACTGTCGGCTGGGTCGACGTCCCTTTCAGCGCTCCCTCCAGTGCTCTCAACCGAGGCAAGAGAGTCCGCACCAACAGCTCCTGGTGGCGTGATGACTCCTGCATCCCGCCGAAAGCGCAAAGGAGAGACTGCAGTTCCCCCACTGGCGACCTCGTGACTCTACGGTTCAGTTGCGTATAGCTGGTCTGGCTGGTTATGGCATGCGCCGCCAGGTCGGCTTGCACAGTTCGAGCAGAAACGAACGCCGCCAGAGGCTCTAGCTCTATACCAGCCGCAACTGTTAAAATTACACGTGGCGGTCATCGCGAGGGAGGCGGTGTAATTTAACGGTGGAATTTTCCATCTACGAGAGACTGTCGGACTCATTGAGCCCAAGCAAAAACAATCTATTCCAATAAAAACGCTGTACTGAGAAAGGTTTAAACAACTCAGAAATGTAAAGACTAATTGAATATTTTTAGAAAAAAATGCTACACGACAATTCCATGATGGGCTAGGAAATTTTATGAGATTATACTAACATGCGGCAGTGAGGGGAATGGAAATTAGTTCTTGGCTCTCAAAATTGTGATAAATCATTAATCTTACTGTAACATTTAGCTGAGCGACTTGCTCCTGCGGTTATCCTATTATCATTAAATGCGCGCTGTAAATAAAAAATAGGTTCTCCTACCTGAGTCATCAAGATTATTATTATTTTTCGTTAGCATTTTTTTTTCGTTATGAGCAGCAACATGCTGAGACAGCGAAAATTTACACTACAGATGGCCTCCAAAAGTAACCTCGGAAAAGCCGTGGAAAATTAAAACCTTGGTTTTCATTGAATATGGGTGATAGCCGAAAGGGGTAAATAAAAATATGACATTTACCAATTACACCAGAAAATAATCATGAGAACACAAGAATGAATGCTAATATTAGCATAAAAAAATCTGCAAAGACATGAATTGGAGTTAGTCGGAAAAATGAAATTAACTGAAAAATAACCTCCATAAATTGTCCTAAAAGAAAAATCCCAAGAAAATAATCGTCAGCGTAGGAATAAAAGAATATTAAGAAAATTTGCCTCATCGAATGGCGTCGAGAAATAACCTAGAATTAACCGTAAAGAAATATGACAGCCTTGGTTTTTGCGGAATATGGGTAACAGCTGAAAGTTTTAATCAAAATATGACAAATACAAATTACACAAAATAATCATGAGGGTACACGATAAATCTTAATAAGCGCATAAAAAATCTACAAAGACATGAATTGGAGTTAGTGGGAGAATCGAAGCGAACTGAAAAATAACCATAATAAATTGTCCCAAGGTAAATGATCGAAAAAATAATCGTGAGCCTGCAAATAAAAGTAAATGAACACAGAGGAAATCTCAAAACACATAAATGTAACTAATTGGCAGATAGAAGCAGGCTAAAAAAAATCAACTAGACATAACATAAGACAAATACACCTTGAAATAGTCGTAAGAGACCAAAGAAGTGAACAACAACCACACTGTAAAATTGAATGATGAAAGGAGTAACTTGCGTTAAAAATATACTTGGCACAAGAAAAAAACATCGATAAATGTAACTAACTAAACGGCGTGTAATATACTGAACTGAACAGCTAAAAGAAAATAAAAAAGGAAAGAATATCAGTGATGGGAAAACTTGAATGTGTAGACCATCATTAGGGCCCAAAACGGCTGCTGCAATGAACGTGTCCCCCACTGTTTGGCTGCCAGGATCTTGAAGCAGGTCGAAACAGATGAACCGCTCCTCTAGCAGGTCGAAGTAGATGATCCGCGATTTTTTTTCTTGCACTTTGAAGTCCTCAATCGGGTGCATGCGGCCAGATTTCAAAGCTTCGGGAGAGGGGGGTATTGAGCTACGGGAGAGGGGGGGGTTGTGTAGGGCCGCTGTACACCGCCTTGGTAAGTGAATGAACTGACAAATCGGGACAACGGTTCAGTCACTGTGCGTGCGTAAATTAACGCAGCCGAGCAGTCGCGAGCGGGCAGGGAGGGATAGGTTAGGCTTCACAAGTAGCTGGTGGTGTCCCTGCCCTCGCGACGTTGAAACGCCCTATTGTACGAGCATTCGCCGAACAACGTCGAGGGAAGCTTAAGGAACCACTCAAGTTTCTAGGATAACGGAGTAGACAAAGAAAACCGTCTTCAAAATCTACCAAAACACGTAATCGTTTTCCCACAGGGCCATAATGAAGCACAAACGCGAGAATATCAATAGAATACCAACCGCGCAGAGTTGCCAGATGCTCCAATGCTGACCGATTGTTCTTTAACACAATAATTCGATATTTAACACAGATTTGTTCTTGAACACAATAATTCGGTAAGTTACCACTGATGCCGCTAAAGGGGAACTCCTATGGATATGAAAACAGTTCACACGTCGAGCTGAC
This sequence comes from Gammarus roeselii, assembly GCA_016164225.1. Taxonomy (NCBI): domain Eukaryota; kingdom Metazoa; phylum Arthropoda; class Malacostraca; order Amphipoda; family Gammaridae; genus Gammarus; species Gammarus roeselii. Next base: position 1,910 of record SDVV010019491.1, on the reverse strand, counting down.
CTAGAATAAATGCACTTAAACGGGGCATCAAGAGGCCTATTGTTTCTGCCGAGGGACGGGGGTAGAGGGTGGGGGTGTGAGAGGGTAGAGACTCGCCCTATGCCAACATTGGGCGTGCGACTCGATTGGCAAGGCATGTCATTATGAGGCCACTCTGGCCGGTGCACTTGAAATCACTCTTCACAAACTGTGCTTAACAAAACGTTCAGTCCAAACACAACAAATTGCAGCAAATTCGTTTATCTTCTGATGGGTCCCACTTTCACTGACGTTCGTCTCTTTGGACCGTGTTAGATGGTTAAAAACGTCGGAGCACACTACCCGACACAACCCTCTTGACGGGTGACGAGGAACAGGGAACTTGAAAATTAAATATTTGGCGATGCTCAGAATATTGTTTCTCAAGTAGTCTCGAAAATTTTCGGAGGTACGTGTTGGTTGGAGTCGTGGCTTTGTGGTACACTTCCAGTTCTAGGTTGACCCATCGGTGGGCTGATCATCAACGTCGGAGTGCTAATTTGAAGAATTTGGTATGAGAACGAAGGCTTGACTGCCTTGCGGTTGATGTTCAGAGAGGTCAATATGTTGTCCGCGCGCAGGAAGATGGTTGGTATACATTCTTCATAGCCGCAAAGAGGCGCTTATTGGAAATGTTGGTGATGTAATGAGCTCTGTGTTGTTGATACGGCTCCTAATCTTGAAATTGAATTGTAGCGAGATATTATCTCACCGGAGCGGGAGTTCGTTGGGTAGCACGTTCAGATTCGAAGGGAGTAGAACAGAACGTGCAGATTATGATGAGCGTAGTGATGTTTGCGATGGGTCGTGAGTGGTTTGAGAGTTGTTTGGCCTGCTGAACCGTAAACAACGGCTCCGTAATCTATGCGTGAGCGTATTATTGCTGTGAACAACATAATGCCGATGTCCATATCGGTACTGAATATCAACGATGTTATCGACAGTATAGGTCCCGTTGACATTTTCCAGCGGGTCTCCAGGGCTGTAATGTGGGGTCGCCAAGTGAGTTAAGGGACCCACACAAGACCCAGGAACTTTACCGAATCTTCATATACTAGAAGTGTCGTGCAGAGTTGAGGCTGGTTTCGGGTGTAAGCCGAGCACGCGAGTAAAGTGCATGCTTTTAATTTTAGAGGGCGAGAATCTGAATCCGTTCAAGGAAGCCCAGTTCCCGACTAGGTTATTACATTTCTGGAGTTGGTACTGCATTGTTAAAGAGCCTGTAGCTTATTTGTAAGATGTCCACGAATAACGACGACAACAATCTTCAGTCACTCGGAAGAATGTCCGCTAGCTGGTCGATTTTGATTTTTAGGATAGAACGAGTGACACTGAGGACGCTTCCATGGGAGACGCCCATTCCTTGCCGATTCGATGGTGTTAGACTGTCGCCAACATTGACCCAGAAGGTACGGTTTTGAAGAAATTTGTGGGTGAAACGTGGTAGGCGGACTCTCAGCCTTTTGCGGTGGAGATTTTTCACGATTCCGTATTTCCAGGTATTGTCATGTAGGCTTTTTCAGCGTCGAAGAATAGGCTCAGGTGCTCATCCTCAGTATATTGGACGATTCAGTACTCATCCTCCCAAAATGAGAGTGGCGTTGCAGCTCAGTACCACCTAAGAGAAAAATGATGACACGTGAAACTGGGATCCTTTCATACAATTAGTTCTGATGCCAAAAATCAGTCTCCTGAACACGAACAATAAAAGTAAAATTAAGATGGGTAGGAATTATCAGTTAGAAAACACGGGGTAAATAATATTTGCGTTAATAGCAACCCGAAAGGAGATTTGATTTGGGCCACATTTCCGAAAGAAGAGACATTTCAGATCATTGTGTACATTGACATTGAAAACGTAATCAGTAAGTAAATCAATATCCAATACAAAA
>SDVV010019490.1:0-10586 GCA_016164225.1 Gammarus roeselii | reverse complement strand
GACAGAACAGAGAGGCGCTCGGAGGTGTGGTGGACCGGACATAATAATAATATAAATAATATTCATTATTATAATGGAGCCTGCCTCGCTATGCCCTGTTGAAAAGGAACCGAGACACTGAGAAGGATTTTATGTATTGGGCCTGCAGCTCTCACGGGAGGCAGACTGGATTCCTGGTGAAATTAAACTTCAATTAAAAAGCTATAATTGGTGTTCAAATAGAACAATAAAGATGATACTAAGGATGATAATATGAATGATAATAGTGATGATAATATGAATGATAGTAAGGATGATAACAAGGATGATCAGGATGATAATGAGTATGGTAGTAAAGATTATAACAAAGATGATAATAAAATTGATAATACAGATGATTGAAAGGTTGATAATATGTGTGATAATGAGTATGATTATTAGAATAATGATAAGGATGACAATACGGGTAGGAATAAGGATGCCATAAATGATTATATTAGGGATTATTTTAAGGTCGATAATACGGTTGATAATAAGGATGATAAGACGGATGATAATAGGGATGATAATATGGATGATAATAGGAATGATAATAAGGATGATAATAAGGTTGATAATAATGATGATAGTATGGATGATAATATAGATGATAATAAGCATGATAATAAGGTTGATAATAAGGATGATAATAAGGATGATAATAAGGATGATAATAAGGATGATAATAAGATTGATAATATGGATGATAGTAAGGTTGATAATAAGGATGATATTAAGGATGATAATATGGATGATAATAAGGATGATAATATGGATGATAATAAGGATGATAATAAGGTTGATAATAGAGATGGTAATATGGATGATAATAATTATGATAATAAGGATGATAATAAGGTTGATGATACGGATTAAAATATGGATGTTAATAATGATGATAATAAGAATGATACGAAGGTTGATAGTCAGGATGATAAGAAGTATGATAATAAGGATGATAATAAGGTTGACAATATGGATGATAATAAGGATGATAATTAGGATGATAATATGGATGATAATAATGTTGATAATTAGGATGATAATATGGGTGATATTAAGGTTGATAATAAGGACGATAATATGGATGAAAATAAGAATGATAATGAGGATGATAATAAGGATGATAATGAGGTTGATAATAAGGATGATAATATGGATGATAATAAGGATGATAATAATGATGATAATAAGGTTGATAATAAGGATGATAACATGGATGATAATAAGGATGATAATAAGGATGATAATAAGGATGATAATAAGGATGATAAAAAAGGATTACAATATGGATGATAATATGGGGATAATAAGGTTGATAATAAGGATGATAATAAGGATGATAAAAAAGGATGATAATATGGATTATAATATGGATGATAATAAGGTTGATAATAAAGATGATAATACGGATAATAATAAGGATGATAATGAGGATGATAATAAGGTTGATAATAAGGATGATAATAAGGATGATAATAAGGATGATAATAAGGATGATAATAAGGTTGATAATAAGGATGATAATGCGGATGATAATAAGGTTGATAATAAGGTTTATAATTCTGCAACTTCGTTAGTTAACCTATGTTTATAGACTTATTCTACCAGAAATCTGATCTGCTCTATAAACTGGGTTAACCCCACAACTGTTCTGGTAGGAATACCTTTAAATGACAGATGTATAAAACGCACTTTAAAACAGGAAAGATGTTTCAGATGAGAGTTCTCGACCCTTGTCGCCTGTAATAATGTATGTGGGTTGCTGCAGCATTTTTCACCATGTGTGGTTGGTACTGCAGCATCCTTGAGTATGCTTGTCTGGTACAGCAGCATGCAGCATACGTGATTTGGACTGCAGCATCTTTCAGTAGCTATGCATGGTTGTGAGCCCAACATCCTTTAACAAGCATGATTGAGATTGTTGAACAATAATTACTTTTGTTCCGTAACTGATCCTAGTTCACAACTGTTCAAATTGAGCTACTCAATCCAACTGCAACGCAAAAGAAGTGCAAAATTATGTACATTCTTCTGTCGAAATACTAATGTGAAAATATTTCATTATAAATATTATATTTCAAGTTCTATGTATTTCTTTTTAAAGAAACCAAGTATGTCCGAAAATTGTATTTCATGTACACTTTCTTTACTTATAATGCATATGATAGTTTAAATATTATATCAATTCAGGTAGTGACGATAAAGATTTTGTGGTAGTGAAGATACAGAGATTCGTGTCAGGAACAAGCACAGCAGTTTGTATGTTAAGAGTGAGTGCAGTGGTTCTCCTCAAGCCCTTTCAACGCAATTTCACTGTTTCTTTCTGTCCAAGAGAAGCATTCACGCTCTTCGAAGTTTGGTGTTTCGGAGCAGCACATTTGCATAGAGCATAAAACAGAGTTCCTACCGCGGCTGCTTGTACAGCTCCTGAAGAATAGCAAATAAGGAGCCGCGCATCCTGACCACTCCAGACTGGAAAGTGAGACGTTCAAGAGGTTGAGAGGACCGACTCATCAGTTTCTCGATACAGGTGCCACAGATGCCAGAGGTGCCAGATGTGACATAGGTGATAGAGGTGCCAGAGGTGCAGAGGTGCCAGGGGTGCCAGGGGTGCCAGATGAGCCAGAGGTGCCAGAGGTGCGAGAGGTGCCAGAGGGGCCAGAGGTGCATGAGGTGCCAGAGGTGCTAGAGGTGCCAGAGGTGCTAGAGGGGCCATAGGTGCCAGAGGTGCCAGAGGTGCCAAAGGTGCCAGAGGTGCCAGAGGTACCAGAGGTGCCAGAGGTGCCAGAGGTGCCAGAGGTGCCAGAGGTGCCGGAGGTGCCAGAGGTGCCAGAGGGGTCAGAGGTGCATGAGGTGTGTCCGAGGTGCCAGAGGTGCCAGAGGTGCCAGAGGTGCCAGAGGTGCCAGAGGTGCCAGAGGTGCCAGAGGTGCCAGAGGTGCCATAGGTGCCAGAGGTGCCAAAGGTGCCAGAGGTGCCAGAGGTGCCAGAGGTGCCAGAGGTACCAGAGGTGCCAGAGATACCAGAGGTGCCAGAGGTACCAGAGGTGCCAGAGGTGCCAAAGAAAACAGAGGTGCCAGAGATGCAAGAGGTACCAGAGGTGCCAGAGGTGCCAGAGGTACCAGAGGTGCCAGAGGTGCCAGAGGTGCCAGAGGTGCCAGAGATGCCAGTTTGCCCTTGATTGCGCCCAGTTTGCCCTTGATTGCGCCAAATTTGCAATGGATTGTGTCCAGTTTGCCCTTGATTGTGCCCAATTTGCCCTTGATTGCGCCCAGTTTGCTCTTGATTATACCCCGTTTACCCTTGATAGCGCCCAGTTTACCCTTGATCGCGCCCAGTTTACACTTGATTGCGTCTAGTTTGCCCTTGATTGTGCCCAATATGCCTTTGATTGCGCCTAGTTTGCCCTCGATTGCGCCCAGTTTGCCCTTGATTGTGCCCAATTTACCCTTGATTGCGCCCAGTTTGCCACTGATTGCGTCCAGTTTGCCATTGATTGTGCCCAATTTGCCCTTGATTTTGCTCAATTTGCCCCTGATTGCACCCAGTTTGCCCTTGATTGAACCCAGTTTACCCGTGATTGAGTTCAGTTTGCCCATGACTATGCCCAGTTTACCCTTGATAGCGCCCAGTTTATTCTTGATTGCACCCAGTTTACCCTTGATTGCGCCCAGTTTGCCATTAATTATACCCAGTTTACCCATGATAGCTCCCAGTTTACCCTTGACTGCACCCAGTTTATCCTTGATCGCGCCCAGTTTGCTCCTGTTAGAACTAAATTGATGCTCTCACATCAGCTATGACGGCAGAGACGCTTTCTTACGAAGGTCTGTTAACTCACCAGACACCGTAACGCACTTCCGTCTGGTCTGGAATTTAAACTAATTTATTCGATATTTATGTTGGAGCGAGGTTTGGTTTACCGCAGAGCGAGGTTATAAAAAAGTATGGTTTACCGCAGAGCGAGGTTAAAACAGAGGTATGGTTTACCGCAGAGCGAGGTCAAAACAGAGGTATGGTTTACCGCAGAACGAGGTTAAAACAGAGGTGAGGTTTACCGCAGAGCGAGGTCAAAACAGAGGTATGGCTTACCGCAGAACGAGGTTAAAACAGATGTATTGTTTACCGCAGAGCGAGGTTAAAACAGAGGTATGGTTTACCGCGGAGCGAGGTCATAGCAGAGGTATGATTTACCGCAATACGAGGTTAAAACAGAGGCACAGTTTACCGCAAACGAGGTTAGAACAGATGTATAGTTTACCGTAGAGCAAGGTTAAAACAGATGTTTGGTTTCCGCCGAGCGAGGTCAGAACAGAGGTATGATTTACCGCAGAGCGAGGTTAAAACAGAGGTATGGTTTACCACAGAGCGAGGTCATAACAGAGGTATGGCTTACCGCAGAGCAAAGTTAAAACAGAGGTATGGTTTACCGCAGAGCGAGGATAAAAGAGAGGCATGGCAAACCGCAGAGCGATGTTAAACAGAGGTACGGTTTCCCATATAGCGAGGTTAATACAGAGATATGGTTTACCGTAGAGCTGCAGCCCCTTACCAAAGTGTCAGAGCTTAGCTCCTTACCAATGAGCTAAAGAGTTGAGCCCCTTACCAATGAGCTAAAGAGTTGAGCCCCTTACCAATGAGCTAAAATCAATGAAGAAATATCAAACATATGTATGAGAACAGACACAAATATTCAATTCTTGGATTGAATAGGATAGGTTAGGTTAGGATGGGTGAGGTTGAAAATGCTACAGTGGATATAGCAAATGCTCAAATACGTTAGATATTCTGCATTGGAACGCAAACTCTTAACAAAGAATGAATTAATCAATAACTTCTAAGTGTTTAAACTGCAAACGGATCACAAACCTTTATAAAAGTAAGACATGCGTGAAAAAACATCTAGTAAAGACAAGCGAGCGAATAAAATAATTGAGATGTCCATTAAACTAATGTAGTTCTCCAAGCCAACTTAAAACAGTTTCACTGATTCACGAACAGGTGGTAAAACAAACCAGTATCTTGTACCACTACATCCAGTTAAGCGAATTGATACCCAACAGTACATGAAATTATTCGAATTTATACCTGATACAGTTATATTCATATGATACTCGCTCAAAATCATACACCAACAACAACTTTAAAATAGCTGAATAAGATTCTCTACTCTACCTTAACCGACATTGATTAACTACGATATACGGCATATCCTGCCACACCCCAGAGGATATAACCTATACCAATATCACACAAGATCTGGTTCACGAAAATTCGTATACCAACGTAATAACTATACCGAAAATGACTGACATTTAAAACAAACACTGAGTTCATGCATAATAAAGTAATAATTCTACGGTATCCGTCCAAATCTATAATAAATTCCTAGACCTAACTGATACTATGGCTCTAGTAAGATATAATCAAAGCCCACTGTGTCATAACAACGAACTCTACAATGCTTTACTAGGTCACTTCTCAGTAATCTACCACTGATATTTAACAAATTTAGAGATAACACCCAGTCATGGTACAATACTTCAGATATACCATGCATCTGTTTTGTCCATCATCTCTAAACAACGTCGAGCAAAGTCACATCCTGGACATAATTAAGAATCTATACACAGGTACAGTTGTCAAGTATGGGCCCTGAAATGAGTCTCAAAGAGTGTGGCCATAAAAATCTGGCCATCTGTTCACTGACGACATAAGTAAATCACTACAATGATCAGCAGCTTGTCGCATAACCTCTCTAACAAACCCATGGAACTTAAGACCGATATCCACAATAACTTACAAATTTCATTTTGAACATGGATGAACTCCAAATGACTACCAAAGAGTTTAAACCGCCTCTACACCAGGACCCATCCATCCAGTAAATCTTCTTTTAAAATGTTGAACTATACACTTGCTAGGGTTCATTGGCGAAATTCCACGAAGATGCAATACGATTTTACACCTCTTATCGTGGAAAAAATCATCCAAATATAATAAAATACCTACGTATTTCTCTACTCTTCTCTAATTAGCGTTGAAAATTGTAATACACTAGGGTATCCATCATAGTAAATCGGTCTACTCATACAAATAAACGTAAACGCAACGAGCTGTTGCCTAGGGGACTCTCTAATTCCTCCTAAACATTGAAGTATGGTCCTACAATAAACATACAATGAGCTAACTTCAAGACCAACTTTGTAACAAATCGAATCTCCTATATTCATAATATCCACGTCAAACATTGTACCACGTCAAAAATATGTATAAAACACCAAAAATATACAACATGTAACGAAATAATACCTGAAATAATGTTCTACATTGCAGATACAAACGTGATATATATCCTAATATTCCTAGAATTGTAATAAATACACAATACCTTGCATCGAAAATGGAAACTGTACAGAGAACATACAAAACTGTATGAAATATACTAAAACGCTCGAGTTGTAATAGAGCAAGAAGATCAATTCTCTACCATACCCAAAACATACATTAAAAACCATGATGTACGAGCAAAACAATAGCATGTAACCAACCAAACAACTAACGTGAATAAGTTGCCATGACATGCGAGCAACATAACTGAAACATATAGTAAATGATGTGAAATACTTCTACACGAACACGCTATAGTATATAAAAATCTGATGATATCATTCTCCAACTCAGTCCAAAACATGGTTAGAATAAATCATCTATAACTAAAGCTACCACGGCTTGATCGTAACAGAATGCCATATATCTACACAAAAAATACCAAAAATTATGCAATAACCGGCCAATTATGACTGAATTATTGTGCTATATGGAAGATGCAAAACTAAAACATCCCAAAAAATTCTAGAACTGTATGGAGTAACAATGCAAAAGTTCGAAACAATATAAATTCAACATTTATTACCCGATCATTACTATGCAAACATAACACAACATAATAACTTACAATGAATCCATATCGTTCAGCTACTCTCGGTCCAGGGCATCCAACCGATACTCGCTCTACAAAAAAAATAGATAAGACTACCCGAACAGTTTATATACGCTTGATAACGGTCCATTTGCAACATGCGGATACATGGTAACACCGATATATCTGGTTCAAAACTGGATAATGCGTTATAGGGTAAATAGATTCCCGTGACGAAGCTACTGCATCCTAAGAAATATATACATCAACCAGCCAACTGCCAAACCATTGTACGATACTATTCTTATAGATATAATAAACATGAAATAAATAGATGGAAAACACAAAAAGTTGACCCAAATTCAACCAACAGGCTTTAACCCAGCATCCAAATGCTAAGAACCCACCAACTAACCCCTGAATGAATCAATTATACCCCAACCAGCTAAAAATACAAACATATATGTACAGAAAACATATATAGAATCATTAAACCAGACATAAATATATAGTGATATAAACACTCAAACATAGCAATCATGTAACGGAAATGATGTAGACAATTCAAATAACAGATAAAAGCAAGCTAATCTTACCTAATTCTCCAAAGCGCATCCAACTTTTTGCCTAGTGGGTCTCCTACCGCACCTTTGTCAATTATCGGTAAGGTCTCGGTAGTTATTCAGCACAGGGTAACCCAAAGGTCGCCGTCAATAATCAGCTTACAATCAGTGCTGACCAAACCTACCTCAGTTAACACTCAGTATGCAAACAAACGCGAATCCGATTGTTGATGGCTGCTCGATGAATTGCCAGTGGTCGTCGATTGAAATGACGACAAGCCTTCCCGAACAAGCCTTCCCGAACATGACCGTAAGTTTTCTTGAACGTGATGACGTCCTGAAACGGTAAATGAGATTCCCCGTTTATAAATCATTTCCCACCCGCGCTAAAAGGCAACGGCGAGAGAACGGTTGTTTGTGGTATTTTGTAATAGTGTACAGTGCACTATGGAATGTAAGAAATGCATAATACCTTGACTAAGGATGTAGAAGGCGACGGTTCACACTTTTACGTAAATATTTTATGCACAGCTCCCCTGACCCAACGCCAGCAAGGTGACTGAACTCCAGAAGTTATTTTTCCAGAAAGTTAAGCTACTAGTCGGTCGCTGATTCGTTCCTTTCTAGATAAGAGCGTTTGAGCCACGCCCCAATCTTTCCTATGGCCTTGCAATATCCCAGGAACGAGCTTCATTTTGTGCCGATCCCTCGCAATCAAATCAGCCTTCAAGGCAGTGCTCCGGGCACCCGCTCGTATTACAATGTAGCAGAACCAACAGAACCACCAGAAGTGATTAATGGTGATACTTATCTGGAAATGTTAACAAGAATTTTTCCTAATAACACATATCCTGATGAATGGTTTCAACAGGTTGAAGCTACAGCCCACTGCGCACGTAACACTACATCCTGGTTGAAGGTCCGATTTCTTCAAAGGCTAAGCTCACACAAGTTAGGTTTTCCTTGGCCGGCTAGGTCACCTGATCTGTCCCCTTTATACTTCCCTCCATGGGGTTTTGTAAAGGAACGAGTATTTTTTACTGCACTATCTAGCATCGTCCCACTGAAGCATGAGATTCGACAAGTGAACGCGTTCATTGGTGTTCATTCTTTGCTGATTGTGATGGCAAATTTTCTTATTCGTATTGATAAGTGTATTGAGTCTGGTGGTGGTTATGCAAAATGGTAATTTTTAAATAAAATAAACCTTTAAATCCTTCTCATTTCATTGAAAGCTATTTCAGCCTTCTGGCACTAATATTTTCTAAACTAAATCGTTTCTAAATCGGCTACTTTTTTATCGGACACACTACAATTAATCACATGATGTTTGAGCCAAGAAAACACAAATTTTGAAATGAATCACTATATTTCATGACGTGTTGCATATGCACAGGAAAAAACTTTCCATCGAGTCATCAAGATGGGTAGGATAATAGAAGAAGTTTCTTCATGAACGATATATCAGAAAATGCCACTGGATGAACAGGAAATTAAGTAATAAACAATTCAATAATGTTGTACAGGCACAAGTTGAAACTGGCATAATTTCAGCTAATGCATTAAATTTTGTCGTCCTTATATCTGTAGCAGTCGAATAACAAGTTTTGTCATCTTTGTATTTTCAAAATAGTAGGGATTGTGCTGATGGTTGCGGTGAATTTGCAGTTCCGTATGGCTAAGATGGTTTTGCATAGGGTTAATCTTCATGAAAGCTTTGAAAACAAACACTACAGTAAAAAAAATCAAATGATGTTACACAGTGAGAACATATTCAATTGACAAAAGAGAGGCAACGTGTGGTCACGTCTGCTGTCATGTGATGCTGGTCAAATGGCACTCTTTAGACTAATTAGGACGAGTTTTGGTTTGTTTTGTAGGTCGAAACATAAACGTCTTTACAGGAAGTCAAAAAGGGATGTATGCGGCTGAAGTACAAAAGGCTTAGAGAAATTGTTAGGGTATTTCAAATATTGTAAAAGATAGCACACGATTTGGATAATTTCCCGGTCACGATAGAGATGCGATCCTCCTTGAAAAGACTTCCGTTACTGTTACACCGAGAAAATCTGTTTTTACCGCAGATACAATTGGTTGGCCGTTCAATTCGACCTGTGTATTAGGAATTGACCTCTTCATCCTAGAAAATATCATGACCTGCGTCTTGTTAACATTTAGAGTGAACTTTTTAGATGTGACCCAGTTTGAAATGTGGAGCAATTGATATTTCATATCAATATTAAAGTCATTAAAAAAATATGCTCGTATAAACGGTAGTATCATCAGCAAACTGGAGAGAAGACAACCTGTCGCCAGTGTTTACATAAGCGTTAGTCAAGAAAGAGAAGAGCAGTGGTCCAAGGATCGACACTTGATGTACTTCTACAGTGACCGAACTGTCAGATGATGATGTTTTTCTAACAAGATGTTTTCTAACAAGATGTTTTCTAACAAGATGTTTTCTAACAAGATGTTTTCTAACAAGATGTTTTCTAACAAGATGTTTTCTAACAAGATGTTTTCTAACAAGATGTTTTCTAACAAGATGTTTTCTAACAAGATGATAGCTTTGAATTCAACTTTTGTGAATGAAATTAACTCGATAATGGTGTCATTTTGATACCAAAATATTCAAGATCACAAAATCGAAAACTTTGCTGAGGTCCATATAAGTTTCATCAGTGGCTTCAACCCATCGCTCTCATCAATAGCCTCAGTGACTTCACCACCATCGCTCCCAGCAATAGCCTTTGTGGCTTCACCACCATCGCTCTCATAAATAGCATCAGTGACTTCAGCACCATCGCTCTCATCAATAGCCTCAGTGACTTCACCACCATCGCTCCCATCAATAGCCTCAGTGACTTCACCACCATCGCTCTCATAAATAGCATCAGTGACTTCAGCACCATCGCTCTCATCAATAGCATCAGTGACTTCAGCACCATCGCTCTCATCGATAGCATCAGTGACTTCACCACCACCGCTCTCATCAACAGCATCAGTGACTTCAGCACCATCGCTCTCATCAACAGCATCAGTGACTTCAGCACCATCGCTCTCATCAATAGCATCAGTGACT
>SDVV010019489.1:0-13520 GCA_016164225.1 Gammarus roeselii | reverse complement strand
CTGGTGACGAGGCCGCCAGCCGAACATAAAAGGATCCACCCACCCAGTAGTGGATGGATGTCAAGTATTGGTGCGGGAGCAGGATGTTATTGTTAATATCTGCATTAATGTTAATGCGTTTTCACCTATGTAAATTTTTTCTGTAGATTGGGACATCAGAGATTGTTTGGTGTATTTTGTCTATGATCCACATCTGCACTCGATCGCTCCAACGTGTGGCATGTGAGGGCGACTGCAGGTGGGACTTGAGTATGTGTCGAGAATGAGGTTGGATTCTCGAGGGGATGGAACGCCGGTGTTTGCTCACTTACCCCTTGGCCGCGTTCACGACTGAGCCATCAACGGCGTCTTGAACAGATGGGGTGGACGGCGTTTCGTTGAACCAGGTCCAAACGCCGCCACCTCTAGCAGGCCATCTTGCGATAGTACTCCCAACGCTCGTAGGCTTCCCTCTTTGACGGCTTTCAAATGATAAATACCATTACAGTTGGTAGTCATCGAAATGAAACTAAAAATTTAATCTTCAATTGGTGATGTTTTAGATTGCATTAGAGTACAATACCCATCGGCAATAGAGCAAGGAATCTCGAATTAGAATAATTATTAGTCTCAGTTCACTATTTTATTTATACCACATGAAAAAAATGTGTTTTTCAAGCACAGACTAAGATTGTTACCGATAGAGATTTATGATTTATTACAACGCATATACGGATGTATGATCAAGGGACCGATTTTAAGCGGTCACATACGAATAGCTGAGGAGATTTTTTGGCCTATTTTGATTTGTTTGCTGTAAAGTAGCAAGATCGCTCTGTTTTCACCCTTAAAAACTGTCGATGGTCTGCGTTCAATAGCCGAATAATAACTGTTTCTCCAAGATGATATGATATTTTTGAATTGACATAATATATTTTAGTAATGTTATCTTGAGGTTAATGAAATTAAAACTAAGTGATGATTTCATTTTTTAGTTATGAGCGAGGAATGAATGTAGCGTATGATAAATTGGTTTGAAGGAGGCAGGAAAGCCTTGCGGCCAAAGTGTGGCGATGGACCCGCATCCCTCACACTGTCAGTGTTCCCAAGATCGCCGGCGTAGTAGATTGAGCACTCGAAGCTCTTCAGGCGTGCGCAGACCCAAAGATATGCTTAGCCAACTACTTATCGAAAAATAAATGAATATCCTCATAAAATGTTTGTTATCACGTTTACAGGTTTTTGATAATGGTTAATATCTTAATATACAATGGGTATATAATAAAGGTGGTGAGAATATTCGCATTCACCTTCGCACGTGCGAATATTCGCCACAATTTTCAACATTCGTGTTTGCATTGACATCCGCATTTAGCTGTGCGAATATTTTTTTAATGTGAATACTACGGGAATATTTATTTAACAAACTAATTTTCATTGGGGTTAATTCTTTCTATCTTCATTAGCCTCGTTGCTTGACTGTCAACCTGCTAGCGACGGGATTACGGTCATTACACTCTAACTTATGGACGACATTGCGACAGCTCGTCCTGGTGAAAACACTATTATGTACCTTTTTGAGGTGTTAAATGGTACCTACCATAAGCCCGTGTCCAGCTAGATAAGAAAAGTGACGATCAGCCATATTATCTTTACCACGGTGGCTAATGCACCCATTAAGCCCCACCCATTCTAGTCGACACCGCTGCCGAACAGCGGACACAGACACCGGCATCGACACGGACAAAACTCTGATTGCGTCCAGCTAGCAAATAGCAACCGCTGGAACGAGTGCTGGAGAGCAACGCAGAGCCGTCATAGTCAGTACTCACAAATTAGTTTAAATAGGTAATATGGGCGCTCGCATTCACATTTGCCGATATTATAAAAAAAATATTCACAGTCACATTCGCATTCGCGAATACCAAAAAACCGCAATAAAACCACCTCCACTAACAAAAAGTATTCAGAAAATATGAATGGCATAGCAATTTCACTGCTAAAGCAGGAAACCATCAATGGAATAGGCTGTTGACGTGGAGGCCCAGAATTCAACGAATATAAGCCCGTGATCACGGTTAATCCTGCGAAAAAGTCTGGCTTCCATTCCTAGATCTTTATGCAGCTGTTGTAGCGGTTCAATTTGGTGCAAAACACACGAAGTAATTGTATCATTGCAATCGAGACATTATAAATAATGGGTTCATTCCAGTTGATTGAATTAATCTTTAAACACACTAATCAGTTTAATTGTAGCAACTTGGAGTTGTGATATGTTCTCAAGCGATTGCATTCCGTGCAATTGGTATATCATGATTGATATGACTGCCGCACTGCCCAATAGCATTTACAAATGTTTTCGGAACTTTTATAATATATTTTTGAACCGAACCAACAGAGAAGGTTTCATAATCTCTCGGAAGCGTGAAGCAATATATTCCGGTTCAATGATGTTAAGATGTTCGTTAAATACATAATCTGTTAAATTTCCATCATAATTACAGCGTTTTCAGTTATGTAAAAGTGTAAAAAAGAAATCGACTTTTGATTCGTTGCGGTTGATATTAGTACACGCCTATGGATGTCGAAACATACGCGAAGAATTATCATTTCCACTTTTTTCCTTCAGTTGTTGAAATGCATGAAAAACATATGTCCTCTGAGGATTCTGTTAATCTGATGTCGTTAACGAATTTATCTCGCTGCTGTCTAATGATAAACTACTTCAAAACTACGTTCTAGTCGTAGTCAACTGATTGGCTCCCCGGTCGAGTTGGCTTGTTACGAAATAATGTATAACAATGTTTAGAGCTCCACATTATTGATCAAATCACTAAATATGCGAATTTTTTTTAGTTTACCCAAAAAATCTACAGCGTCTTTTATTTTCAGCCGAAGAGACCGACTACTTAACATAAATTTTTTTACGGCAAGAAGTCCACTAGACCTTTCCCTGAACCAGCTCAACGAATTTGTATATCCCTTTCTTATACATTATTTTATCCAGCAAAATTAGTTGAGACAATATAAACACTGCATGATAGTGGCTCCTTAACATTGAGACAATTGCCTGGCCTCCAGCACACTCAAAGATTCAACTCCAAAAGATCGATAATCTGGGTTTTCTGATGCTTGGCTTGACGTTCGAAATAAAGAACAGGACCGCCCTGAAAGGAAACAAATGGTCCGGATACTCATCGCATTATGACTAATCAAATCTGTGCGAGTGAAGGCGAGCTGAACAGCTGAATGGGACGGGAATGAAGTGTATTTATATCAGGTTAGATCACACAATGAAAATAAGGGGTCGATTATACATCCAAGAATGTCATCATGTTACGGAAATATTTGCCGTTCTCCTGACGTGTACTCATTTCTAAAGGGTCACATTATATAGATGAATCAAACTGCACCCACTAATGGAAAATTTGTATGAATTGAACCATGAGTGAAGTTGAGTGACGTGCAATATCATAATATGACGAAGGCTCCTGGCTTACCCTCAAGCAGAGCCCCTCTCCTGCCTACCCGTGGTCTGCCAAAGTGCTCCAGCTCCTGCGTTCCTCCAGAACATGCTCGTTGCCAACGCCCCTGTGTGCCCACGATGTCCACAAGTGTCTATATTTAACCCCATTTCCATGTGTACTCACCAGACCCACGTTGGTCACCAGTCCCCAATCCTATACCACACTCTCCTTTGTGCGCCAGGTTACCCCTGCTCTGCTCCATGCAGGGACATTGGCAACCCACAATCTCCACCAGAATCCACTTGATCCTACCATTCTCCTCTAATTGAATTCTGCTGCCGATGGTTAATCCTCAGCCACCCTTGATTAGCAAACAGGTTCCCGTTCATCCCACGGCTTCCAGAAGCGAGGAAGAAAGTGGACTGAAAGCCCGGATCGGCGGAAGAGGTGAAATGTGAGATTTGTGGAGCGATTTGGATGATCTGGGAAATGATAGAGGTTAATCAAACGAATATGAGGAAGAAAACATTTTTTAAACATGTCAAACGAGATAATTGTTTGGCATCGTGAGTGAGTACGTTTACAGCTTACAACAAAACAATGATTGTTTACAAAAAAGCTGCTTCTTGGATGCGAATCCAATTGAAACAGAGTAGATATTTAAATTTCATTATTCATTTTTACGTACAGTTTTTCCTGTATAAATGTCACCGTATTGGACAAAATAAATTGTGAAAAGTATTCAAACATTTTTTTAGATTATTTGTGTTCCGATATCCATATTTTCGCCATATGTTCACTGTCGGCTCCAAAACTGTCGTCGGAGTAACGCTGGCTGCTTTCTCTGTAGTTACACTTGCTGGCTTTAGCCATCTCAACTATCAAAACAACTCGCCTCCACATGTACGTCATATTCTCAGATAATCTGAGTGCTCTCACTCAACTTTATTCTCTTCATAATACACATCCAGCTCAAAATGAATTACAACACAATATCTATTCAAGTTGGAAGTCGGCCAAGCGATCGAATTCTGCATGATCGCGGGTTTTGCGGGAATTAGGTGAAATGAGCTCACAGACTCTCTCGCTAAATTGCCTACCACTCATCATGAACAATTTATTACCATACACTACCGACATTTGTTCCCATTTATCAAATCCCTTACACATTGTAGCGATATGTGCTAACAAGACGCATCGAAAATATTATTGGTCAAACCCTCCGTTGGAGAATGAAAAAACAAGTTTTCCATCAGGAAAGACCAAGAAGTCGTCGATCAATTGTTAACAAATATTCATGAACAACTCGCAACAACTTAATGGACTTAGACATGGAACAGGCCTCACCACCATGTTCTTGCGTGGTGCCACCAAGTGTCGATCAGCGTGAAACACTTACTGATGTAGTGCAACGCCCTCGCGGCGAAAATACGAGTTTTCTTAAATCCCTCTTGCAACTAACATGTTTACTCACTGACCTCACCTACACCAAGCAGTGTAAAAACGAAGGACTGGTTCATTTTTTTTCGACCCACAAAAAAGAGAGCACATAAACGATTATATGTTTGTAGTGTAACGTATAAACTCTTTTATTTGAATATTTTTCCTGTATGCACCAACGTACTTATGAAGCTCTTATGACATTTTTGGAAGCAGAATTTAAACAAAATTATTGTTTCCGCACACCCTGCCAATTGAACCCATCAGTTTCCCTAATTTTTAGTACCTATCAAGGGAGCTCACAAAGACTCATGTCTGAGCTCCGGTTGAGGTGGACCTCCTTAAGCTGATGCAATCTAGAGCGGAAACCATCAATGGCCCTACAGAGAAGTGCTAAATTAGCTAATCATTTTCGGAAAGAATTCTTCATGCTGCTTCTCACACAAGCTCTTTCGACTAAACTTTCCAATTGGAAGTTCTAGCCTACAATAGTTAAACGGAATGGACCATCTCAATTCGCCGCGACACACCAGAATTGGTTATTGCAAATACTTGTGGACGTAAGGTTAAATTTACAAATTTTCAGACCCGGACAATAATATTGAACAAAAAGAGTTTGTCTATGCATCGATCTCATTTCTTCCGTCAGATCCGATATCCAACTCAATTATAATGTTCGATCATTTACTCCTTATTGAAGCCCCCTGCAATTAAATTTGTGTGGAAGAAAGTTCCAAAATTCGTTGTAAATCAATGAGCGTTGCTGGACGGCGTGGCTCATAACTCTTAAATGTGGTGTCCCAGGAGACAATTGCAGCGAGCAAACACCTGTGCACCTGATAAACGTTTAATTGTAAACTATCGTGTGTTTAATTCCTGCTCCGAAAGGCCAACCTGGAATGGAAATTGATGGAGAGATTGTTAATATTATATTGTTTCGGTGTATCTAAGTTTAACACATCTTCATTACTGTGATATAATTGAGACTGGAAAAATATAGCACGAATGCTGGGATTTAAAATACATATTTGCTGAGAATATTAATTAGTCTGCTAAACGACTTCAGGGATTCTTGCTCGATTTCTTTTTAGATTAGTTTATTAATCCAGCTGACTGCTAGTAGTATATACCTGAGTGAAACGGCCTACTGAAGGATTATAGATACGGATAAAAGAGCTGTTCGGGGTAGGACGCGATGCATTCAAGCTTGACTCAACCGGTTCGCACGGGGTTAGCGCAGAAACGAGGGGGCGGGAGGCGAAGGGTACCGGAACGGGTTTGGTGCCCGAGTCAGCTAACGGACGGAAGTGAGGGGGGGAGAAAGGAAGGGGAGGGGGACGGAAGGGGAACTGAAGGGGGAACGGCAGGATGGAAGCAGGCTTACGGCCTTGATTGGCAAGGTTAATGTTATGAATATTTAATTTGTACTGTATTTTTGATCTTCATTGTATTTATATATAAGTTTTTTCTTCTTTGGATGGTTGTAGTGGAGTTTAATTGGCCACTAACTTTTGCTCGTTATATATATTTATTCGGTTCTGGTAGGATTATTGTTATTCCAAATTTCTGTTGGGGCGAGGCGTAGGGATCCCCTAGGCAAAAGTTGGATGCGCTCTTGGAAGATTATCTGAGTTTGCTCTTACCTGTTCCTTGTCTTATAAAAAAATTTCCGTGTCACGTTTGCTACGTTGTGAGTGTATATATCGTTATATATTTATGGCTGGTTTATTGTTTCTATATATTTTTTTCTGTGAACATATACGTGTGTTTTCTTATCTAGTTGTGGTATATTTGACTCAATCGATGCTAGATTGGGTTCGTAGTGGTGGGGGCTTGAGATATTTTTATATGTTTTGTTCATTCATCACTATATATTCTTCTATAGGATTAGTATGGTAGGTATGTCTTATAACTCAATTTCTAGCCTAAGTGTGCGAATGGTCCTGTTTGTACCAGCCTGAAGGTAGGATTGCGGGCAAGATTCGGTGTTTCCCATCTATTTATCTCATATGTATATATTATCTACAGGAATAGCATGGTTTTTTGTCTGATTATTGGCGAGTTTAGGTCTGTATTGTGGGATGAGGGCCCCCCTACGGTCGAGATTCTATCCACCCCATATAGCATTACCTAGTTTTGAAACAGTTGTATCAGTATTCCATTGACGCATTTTCCAAAAGCGAAAATACCTGAACGATATGGATTTACTGTAAGTTAAAATATTATGTTATGTATACTTAGTAATGATCGATTGATTTATGTTGAATTTGCGCAGTTTTTGGAATTTCGATCAGTTAACTCATTCAGTTTTAGGCATTTTGGGTATTTTAGGCTTGCAGCTTCCACATTATTTCAGGCATTAGGGCATCGGTTGTTGCATTATTGTGGTAGTTTTATATGTATATATGACACATCTGTTACGATTTAGCCGTAGTTACTTTAGGTAAAGAGATGTTAATTTATCCCTGTTATGGACAAATGTTGTGGGTAATTTCATTAGATTTTGTATGTTCTATACCGTATTTACTTGAGGTTTCAGTTACGTCGCTTGCATGTCCTGGTATCTTGTACACATTCCTTGTTTGTTTGGTTACATGCTAGTTCATTCTCATTCATCACGTTTTTAATGTATGTTTTGGGTATGGTAGAGAATTAATCTTCTTACTTTGTTTCATCTCGTGAGATTCAGTATAGGTCTTTCAGTTTTGTAGGTTCTCTGTTGAATTTCCATCTTCAATGCAATTTGTTGGTTATTTATACAATATCAGAATATATTATGTTTGTGTCTACGATATAGAACATTATTTCGGGTCTAATTTAGTTACATTTTGTTCATTTTTTTGTGTTTTATATATCTTCTTTCATCCTGATGCAATATATGACGTGGATATTATAGATATAGATCAGACGATTTGTTACAAATTTGGTTTTGCTGTTAGGGCACTGAATATTTATTGTACGACTATTCTTCAAAATTTAGGAGGAGTTAGAGAATCCCCTAGGCAAAAGCTCAATCTGTTTGTGCTTGTGTGTATAAGTAAACCGATTTACTAGGATGGATACCATAATGTAGTACATTTTTTATGTGAATGATAGCAGAGTAGAGAACCTTATTTAGCTATTTTATATATGTTCCTGATGTTATGTTTTTTTCCACGAGCATCATAGGATTGTATGTTTAAGAGGTGTATGTCCATGCTGCATCTCTGTGGAATTTTCGTCATTGATCCCTAGCAAATGTGTAGTTTAACGTTTAGATGATAATTCACTGGATGGATGGGTCCTAGTGTAGAGGTGGTTTATACTCTTTGGTTGTCATTTGGAGTTCATCCATGTTCAACGGGATGTATCTTTGTTCGAGGCTGTTCAGAGATGATGGGTTAACAGATGCGAGGTACGTATGTGGCATCGTATCATGACTGTAAGTTACCTCTAAATTTATTTTATATCAGTGGTAGATTGCTGAGAAGGGACCTAGTAAAGCATTATAGAGTTCATTTATATGACACAGTAGGCTTGGATTTGTACTCCCAGAGGTAGAGCATCAGTTAGGTCTAGGAATTTATTATAGATTTGAATGGTATGATAGTATAAAATAACATTTTTCACATTACCTCAGCGTTAAATATCATTTTTTTTGGTATGGCTGTTATGTTAGTATACAATCCTAGTCATGAACCAGATCACGTCGGATATTGGAGTAGGCTTCATCATCTGAGTGCGGTTGGATTAACCGTATATAATACTTAATCGTTCCTGCTTAGGGTAGAGTAGAAAATCTTATTTAGCTATTTTTTTTTAGATGTTGGTGTATATTTTTGATTTGATATCATAGGAATATATCTGTATTCGATATTAATTTGCCTATTTTCATGGGAGTTTGGGTATAAAAGACGCTTATTTGGATGAAATGATTTAAAAATTTGGTGTGTTTCCCCTCTCGACAATGGATTTGGGTCCGGTTCCATATTACCTTGAAGAACTATTCTACCGGATTGTGTTGAATGTTAGAGTTGAAATTCTTCAATAAGTGAATGTACATCTCAATTATGTTATCCAATCGCAGGTCTTTGCTACATGCTTATTCCCGCAAGTCTTACTTCTATAAATGTTTGTATTTCGTTTGCAGTTTAGCCACTTAGAAATTTTTGATTAATTCAGGCTTTTGTTATGAGACTGCGTTCCCATTCAGAATATTTGACTTTTTCGAGCATTCACCAGGCCCACTTCAACATTTTTCACTGAAGGTCTGTAATGATGGTCATAATCCTAACTCATTCTAGCCTAAAATTAACAAGTATTGCATATATTTCCCCGTTTCATAGTTATATAAGGTATTTTTTCTTCATTGATTTAACCTTCATCCTAATCAAATCTAACCACTTGACCCTGTAGTTTTACCAATCTTTAGCAGATTGTGTGCCTACATTTATATATATATTTTCTCACTTCGCTTGTTACAAGTCCAGTAATATCGACTAGTCTCGAGTAATGTTAGGTCATCGCTCGTTTGTGGACTTTCGTGTTCAAAACGTTTATGTAAGCTTTCCCCATACGTCAGTGAGTGTTACGAATGTTAAAGCGTTAGCTAGATTTATGTACGGTTTTCTGTTGGATTATGATTTTTTTTGTAGTGTTGGACGTTTTGCTCCTACCATTTTCGTCTATTTAATCAAATATTGAATAAATTCACTCTAACAATTTTTCATACAGATCTGCATTGTGAGGTCCGCAATCCACAAGATCTAGGATATAAACCATGTCTAAAGTACATAATTCGCGAAATATATATCAATGTACGATAACATAGATCAAATATTGATGATTGCAAAATGAGTTACCATACAATGACGAATACATTAATACTTCCAGAATTTATCGATAGCTCCCTCACATGTTCGGATGAGACTCAGCAGGTAGGATCCAAGACAACTAATGCACTTCAATCTGTTACATTTTTTAATGTGGGTCAGTTATACGCGATGTTAGGTTCAAAGATCGAGTCATTCTAACCAATAATTATATATTTTCATTCAAGTTTGAAAGAAATGTATGATATTTAGTCATATTTAGTGCGATGTACATATCAAATCCCACCCACACGGCTCTTGTTTTCGTATTTTTTTTCTAATGGCACACACCAGGTACACACATTCACGCTCTGTAAGCATATATCCAGGACCGGGACACGGTATAATGACGTCGTATGCAGGGATAGTTACCGATACAATGTAATAACACACACACACACACACACACCCATTTTGATTACATATACAGGTTCGGTTAACATCTGGGGCACTTTAACTCTGATATATGTTTTTTCCATTAGAACAAAATCCCTTGTTATTGTTACAAGATATTGATTGTGGACCACCTTCACGTCATGATAGGTGAAAAGAACTATGCATCTCAACCTATCCTAGCCTTTTCTATCCAGGAATTATATGGTATTGATCGAGTTTTACTGCATAATTTTTTTACTTTTTATCGATTTATGATATATTCATTTTCATCCTCTCCACTTGGCTCTACATTTTGATCTAGCCTTTTCACACCCATCAAAACCTAACATAGCCTAACTTTATGTACGGTGTTCAGTCAATGCTATATACATATGAAGCCCTCCAATCGACTCTAAATAATACTTCAACATAAGTGCAATTTATTTTGTTGTCACTCTCATCCCATATAAGTTATCAGAGTGGACCCATTTTCAATCTTAGATGGTTTGAATGTTACGGGTAACTCATATCATTTTTTGATTTTGTCACAATTCTACGTCACTTTAACATACTATTTACACCCATCGTAACCTGACCTGACCTTTCGTACGGTATTCAGTCATTGATATATACATATGAACCCCTCCATACAACTCTAAATATCCCTCTAACATGCATGTTATTTATTTCGTTGTCACTCTCGAGTCATATATGTTACCAGAGAATCCCCCATTTTCAAACTTGGATGGATTGAATTCTACATATATTTCAAATTTATACTAGGTTTCAGACAAACGGACACATTGTCTCACACCATGTTTTTCTTAATTTACTTCAATATCTCCGCTTATCTCTACAACCTTCGACAACTTGCATCTTTGAATTTTCCTTTTTCTCTTGCCTATATTTTTCTTATCCTTAACGATGACTTCGTTTCAAGATCTGATCAGACGCTGATTTATATCATACCATTCTGTATCACATCTAGATCATTTACCTCGAGCTAGGCTTTCTGGCATCATTTCAACCCTTGAAACAATTTTTTTCTACTGATTTTCGTAGATTCGATGATACGTCCGACTGTCACGATGTTCACAATTCATTACTTATCCTTCGAGTTAAGGATAATATAAACATTTCATTGAGATTATACATATTTTTTATTAGTATTTCTTAGCATTATTTACAGACCTTTCTGCCAACATCAGTATCATATACCTGGTTTATGATATTTAAACAGCATTGTTCGTCATCCCACACTAATTTTCATCACTATATTTCAGTATACTCTCAAAATCCATCTCATACTCCATCATATCGTTGATGTGGATTCCGAAGGCTATTCCGTTCCCGTGTGTTAATAAATGTTTTTCTTCTTCTCCTTGAACTTGACTATTCGAATCTTTTCCAATTCAAAGTCGTTGTGAGATTCATCATTGAGAAATTTTGCATACGTTCTAGTTTCTCTTTTGTTCTTAGGTATAATCTGGTGTCCACTACCTCAGCTGTATTACAATCATGATGAAGATTTTACCCTTGGATCATATAAATTATCGAGATATGCTTCTCTTGTTCCCTCCCCCTCCTAAACTTACTTACATACGAATGTAACACGTCCACATTAGTTTCCCAAAGCAGACTTCCTTTTTCCTGCATACATTTATGAATGATATCTCCCACTCTATTTTTTCTTGTTTGTCCATTTTGAGATAACTGTTATTTTCCACACTTGTCAAAATTTATTCTAACCTACTCATATCATCATGACACAGCCAAGTCTGTATTTTGCAGTGATAACTTGGCTATTTAAGTAAGGTGACATCCCTCGAAAATTTGAGATTTCATTGAAATTTTGAATATTAAATTTGTGTTATATATTTTTAACTCATGTAACACGTACATACGCTTGAACATTCACATTCACATACGTACTCAGCCCTATACATATACACAGTTGATGACCTAGGTGAGAAATGTTAGGCCAAATGTTTTGCGAAAAACCACATGTAATCAACTTATAACAGCTAGCTGGTAATCAAAATGGAGTCAGTGATACGTTGAAAACAAGTGAAGACATACGTTTCGTCATAGAATAAACAGAAAATGAAAATTCATAACTCAAAACTTTGTTTACAAGTGCTGGAAGAAGAAATCTCCGAAGATGATATGAGTCGGTTCGAATGAATATTGACAAGTGTGGGAAATAGCAGTTATCTCAGAATGGACAAACAAGAAACAAAAGAGTGGGAGATATCATTCATAAATGTATGCAGGAAAAAGGAAGTCTGCTTTGGGAAACTAATGTGGACGTGTTACATTCGTATGTAAGTAAGTTTAGGAGGGGGAGGGAATATTAGAAACATATCTCGATAATTTATATGATCCAAGGGTAAAATCTTCATCATGATTGTAATACAGCTGAGGTAGTGGACACCAGATTATACCTAAGAACAAAAGAGAAACTAGAACGTATGCAAAATTTCTCAATGATGAATCTCACAATGTCTTTCAATTGGAAAAGATTCGAATAGTTAAGTTCAAGAAGAAGAAGATAAACATTTATTGACACACGGGAACGGAATAGCCTTCGGAATCCACATCAAAGATATGATGGAGTATAAGATGGATTTTGAGAGTGTACTGAAATATAGTGATGAAAAGTAGTGTTGGATGACGAACAATGCTATTTAAATATCAAAAACCAGGTATCTGATACTGATGATGGCAGAAAGGTCTGTAAATAATGCTAATAAATACTAATAAAAACTATGTATGTTCTCAATGAAATGTTAATATTATCCTAAACTCGACGGATAAGTAATGAATTGTGAACATCGTGACTGTCGGACGTAACATCGAATCTTCGAAAATCAGTAGTAACAAATTGTTTCATGGGTTGAAATGATGCCAGAAAACCTAGCTCGAGGTAAATGATCTAGATGTGATACAGAATGGTATGATATAAATCAGCGTCTGATCAGATCTTGAAACGAAGTCATCGTTAAGGATAAGAAAAATATAGGCAAGAGAAAAAGGAAAATTCAAAGATGCAAGTTGTCGAAGGTTGTAGAGATAAGCGGAGATATTGAAGTAAATT
The DNA here is from genome assembly GCA_016164225.1 of Gammarus roeselii. NCBI lineage: Eukaryota > Metazoa > Arthropoda > Malacostraca > Amphipoda > Gammaridae > Gammarus > Gammarus roeselii. The sequence goes on along the minus strand of SDVV010019489.1, from coordinate 312 downwards.
AAGAAAAACATGGTGTGAGACAATGTGTCCGTTTGTATGAAACTGAATATAAATTTGAAATATATGTAGCATTCAATCTATCCAAGTTTGAAAATGGGGGATTCTCTGGTAACATATATGACTCGAGAGTGACAACGAAATAAATAACATGTATGTTAGAGGGATATTTAGAGTTGTATGGAGGGGTTCATATGTATATATCAATGACTGAATACCGTACGAAAGGTCAGGTCAGGTTATGATGGGTGTGAATAATATGTTAAAGTGACGTAGAATTGTGTCATATTCAAAACATAATATGAGTTACCCGTA